>JAKSZP010009713.1:0-64963 GCA_022478985.1 Massospora cicadina
ATTTCCTGCAGCTCTAGTGTCCACCAGGGCCTCAAAGGAGACGTGATGGGACCCAACACTAATATTCAAGGGTACTAATATTTAAGCGTAGTTCTCCTTATTGGTAGTTGTGGATGAATCAAGAGATACTGAAGCAATGGTGGTGGGGTCAGGGGAAACCAATGGGCAGATAGCCGCGGCAACTATGGGGTATGGGTTTGGAGTTTTGAGTGTGGATGGACTAATGTGGACTGAGATAATCTTCTTTACAACCTGGTTCAGTTGGAAAGAAGGAACCATTGCTGTGCCAATATTCATGAGAAAGGTGGAAATGGCTAAGAATAATGGTTGGTCAATCATGTCAGGCAAACAGCAAGTAAGAATTAGACTGGCCTGCCAGCCAGGGTGCCAGGGTGCCAGAGTACCCAAAAGGCAAACCAGAATGCCTGGGGCACTGCTGCTGATATGACAAATATGGAACCGGAAAGGAGTTCCACCATTATCTGCCAGTGAGCCAGAATTTTGTATAGGCACAAGATAAAGTACCAGATGCACATGGCTGTTAACCCCCAAGGGGTATGAGAGTGTCAGTGGATACAGCGGCTTAATTTTCAACATACAAAACTAAATTTTTGGGGAAGGTTGTTTTAATGTAAAATTTAAGGAAGAAAAATTGACCAACAATTTTCTCAGTGTGATGCAATTGATTAAATAGTAGTCAATTTGGGGGAAAAACAAGCTGGGATCTGGTCCCGCAAATTCAACCTAACTGGCGAATTATTTGGGAATGGGCGGGTTAGTTCCCTAGGAACTGACATTGAAAAATTCAGCGGTAGGCTGAGTCACTGTCAGTTTGACCTTGAATGTCCGAACCAAGGCTTGGCTACATTTCTGATGGTTGGTGCAATGATATTTAGCCTGACGAGTGGCAGGAATCCCCCAAGGCCACCCCACATAGGGGTGGGCCCATTTGGTTGGGAACAGGTTCAGGACGCCCAACCCACCCATGCTTGGTTGCTGAACCATTTGTTTGGTCCATGGCATGGCATCAAGCGCAACACCCAATTTGTCAGCATGAAGCTTTGGAACCTCATCAATGGTGTCTGGGGCTATTACCTGTCCATTGGGGGTGATGCTTGACAGGTTTGGGAGGGGGGAGATTTTTCTGATTATCATGTTAACCAAATCACAACTGTCAGGCATTCCAGCAGATAAATCAGTCTTCATACCTTTTTGACCATTTAAAATCTGAGCATTGGACTGATTGCCTCTCAAATTGGTTACAATCAATTTCATTTTGGTGATCTCAGTGCAGATTTCTCTGATTCCCCATAGCAGTTCTACTGAGGAGAGTGTGGGTACCAGAAGTGGTATCTGAAGTGGGAGGGCTATTACCCAGCGCTCATCTACCACGTGAGCAAGATTGCCCTGAGTAATGAGGGGTACAGCCTTCCTCTTTGGTGCCTTCTTGCTTGGAAATGGGAAAATGGCCCAATTGACACCCAGAGGATGTTCCCTGGGACTTACATGGACTACCAGCACAAAGAATGCCCCATATGTGCTGAACCAGAAGCAGACATAGCCCACCATTACTATGAATGCACCATGTTCAAAAAAGACTGGTCCACGATGTGCTACATCCTATCAGGTGAACAATTGCCACTGGGAATACATCCATCGCAGGATCTTTTCTTCATGAAAACCCTGAAAACAGCTCTGATCCAACTACGAGCCTTCATTTACCATTATTGTGTATGGGTAATTCACTGTGCACTTGTCGCCAAGGTTTTGAGCAATGAGCATCCCCACCACAGAGGTTTGGTATTGAAGGCCATTCAGATTATTTCTGATCAGCTCTGTCAGATCTCAAAATTTTTGTGCATAATCCCTGGGTGTTATAAAGCCACACGTCTGGCTTTCCCTGCTAGATTGCTCATTGCATGCAATGAGGCAACTAATCAACTGAGAATTGAATGGCCTATAAGCATGTCGATGCTAGAACTGTGGCTAGTGATGGCAATTGCCAATCAGCAATGGTCAGAGGTGCTAGAACTCTAGTGGCCCAAACCCCTGGTTCTTCTTACCATTGGCCAAATCACCTGTATTCCACCCTCCTCTTTTACTTTCCCTTAAATTTATTTTAATAAAGTATGGAGTTTTTAAAAAAATGTAGTTGCACACATCTGTAACCACAAGCTAAGGTGGGGTAAATGTGCTGTAACAGGTTTGAAACCTGTTATAACTAAGATGAATATAATTTCCTTTATCCCTCTTATCATTCATTATTCAATTAATGATATGGAGTTAAAAAAATTTAAAAAAACTGCTAATAAATAAATATCATAGGGAAGCATGGATATACTACTTAATAAATAAAAATCATTATATAACATATGGGTATGAGACATGTTATCTCATAAATAAATAAACTAAAAATCAGCAAATTTGGTACATATATATATATATATATGTATATAATTTTTTGGGGAAAAAAGAACCTCCTATAAAAAAAGCTCTAAAAAGTATGAAATAATCAAGAAATTAAGCCTACTCAATAAAGCCCTTTTTAAAGTCAATGCCATATTTTAAACTGAATTATAGAATTTTGCTTATAAATACAATCTATATCTTATGTCTGGATTAGGTTTAAATGTAAACTATAAGCAACTTAGAATAAATAGTACTGAGTATATAAATTATAAATACTTATTATAAGTCAGTTAAAATATGGCACCAACTTCAAAATGGGTTTTATTGAGTAGGCTTAATTTCTCAATTATTTCATACTTTTTAGAGCTTTTTTTAAAGGAGGTTTTTTTTCTAAAAACTTTATTCCCACCTCATTTTCCCTCAAAAAATTAGTACATTTTTAAAAGTGGCTCTTTTTCCTACTTTTATTAAATATTACTATCTTTATATATCCTTTTTGACCCCTTACTATTTCTCTAAAAATAAAACTCATTGTATATATTTTATATATAGTATCTTATAATTAAATATGCTAATAACTCATTTTATTAAATTTAGTTGATTTTATTGGGCAAATTATACTAAATTTACAGATCACCATCTACAATACCCATTTAATAAATTTAGATGATTTTATTGGTCAACGTATGCTGAATTTACTGATCGCCATATACAGTAATTCATTTTATTAGATTTGGTTGCTTTTATTAGTCAATCTATGTAAATTTATTGATCGCTATCTAAAATAATTCATTTTTATTAAATTTAGATGAGCTTATTGGTCAACTTATGCAAAAACGATAGCCATCTATAATGATTTAAGCTTGTCCTGCTATGAGCTCATACTGACTGAATTTTGAACATACCCCCCAGCCATAGGACATCAAAAGTGCTTCGAAGCTATCGCTTCACCGATGCCGGAATAAAGTTTATCCAGCGATGAACATACTCACACTTGAAATCTATTGCTTCCGAGCCTATTATTTTATTTACTAAATTAATGGGCAGATGCTTGACCAATACTTACAAAAGTAAAATGGGATCTAAGTTGGAGCATCCTCGATCTTTGGAGAATATGACCATCCAAATCGGTCCAGTATTTTCAGAGTTATACGTGAACAAACATCTTTAAAAAAACATACAGGTCGAATTGGTAACCTCCTTCTTTTTCAAAGTCGGTTAAAAAAAATTTTTTTGGAAAAAAAGAACCTCCTTTAAAAAAAGCTCTAAAAAGTATGAAATAATTGAGAAATTAAGCCTACTCAATAAAACCCTTTTTGAAGTCGGTGCCATATTTTAAACTAAATTATAGAATTTTTCTCACAAATACAAATTATTTCTTATGTCTGTATTGTGTCCAAGTGTAAACTATAAGCAACTTAGGATATTTAGTACTGAGTATATAAATTATAAATACCTATTATAAGTCAGTTAAAATATGGCGCCGACTTCAAAAAGGGTTTTATTGAGTAGGCTTAATTTCTCAATTATTTCATACTTTTTAGAGCTTTTTTAAAGGAGGTTCTTTTTTTCCCAAAATTTTTTTTGAAAAGGTTCTTTTTTCCCAAAAAAACTTTACCCCAGCTCTTTCCCCTCAAAAAATTAGTGCATTTTTAAAAGTGGCTCCTTTTCCTACTTTTTTTAAATATTACTATCTCTATATATTGTTTTTGTCCTTACTATCTATATATATAAAAGCAAATGTGTGCGCGTGTGTGCGATGCCCAGCCAAAACTAGAGCATGTAGAGCTCTGAAAATTTGGCTATAGGTGGACGGGAGGGGGTCCGTGTGCACCTAGAAGCCCGATTTTTAATTTTCATAGTAAAATAAAAAGTTTTATATTTAACAAGTGAAAATCTTATATGTTTTTAATGGAAATCGGTATATAGTTACGGCCGAGAAGTTTTGTATTCAGCTGATTCGATTTTAAATGGTTTTGATGAGAAGGTTGGTGATTTAGAGTTGATTAAGCTTAACGGTTTTAATAAAGAAGTTAGTGATTGGTTGATTCGATAAGTTAATTGGTTTTGGTAAGTGGTTGGCGATTTTGGTTGTTTCGATAAATTTAGTTTTGGTTACGAAGCGGTTGGTGATTTGTTGATTTTTAATCTAATGGCTTTAGTTAAGTGGTTTAGTTAATTCGATAGGTTTAATTGGGTATGGCTGAATGGTTGGTAACTTTATATTGATTCAATATGATTTGCTTTTTTTATATTATCGATAAACATCTACAAATATAAAAAAAGAATTGATTAGGATCATCAGGTAAACTTAAAGCCCAAAAACAAATCTGTGCTAAACTGGGTATCAACAAGAATTAGCCAAACTTTTCATTACAAAAGTATCAGCCTGTTAATTCCTTTATATAGATGCATTATCTCGAGCAAATAACCAAAAATCACCAAACTTTGCACAAGTATTCTATAAAGTTTGGGAACGGAATGCAAATAAGTAATTATTTAAAATAATCATATAAAGTTAAATATCAGTTCTATAAAAGATCTAGAACATATATTTCTAATACATTTATATAGCAATTTGGTTGGGTATTTTCATATTCATTTAATTCAATTTTTTCATAGGTTTTTGATAAGGGGTTGGTAGTTTTTGGCTGTTGTAAGTTCAATAATTGGTTTTTGCTGATAGTGGTTTATTTTTTGGTTGATTCGATAGGCTCAATAGTTTCAGGTAAACGATTAATGGTTTAGTTAAATTGGCAGGCTTAATTGATTTTAGCTAAGTGGTTGGAGGTTGGAATTTTTAATAGATTTAATGGTTTCTGAACTTATTGATAGCTATCTACCAATATAAAAACTGATAATTTAGAATCTGATTGATTTGATAAGTTTATTTTATTTGGCCGAGTAGGTTGATGGTTTTTGGTCGATTCGATAGGACACAGTTTAGTTTTAAGGTTGATAGTTATCAGTTGATTTGATAAGTTCAGTTAGGTTAATTGAGTGGTAGTGGTTTTTGGTTGATTCGATTGAGCAATTATTAAATTTGAAGGAGTGGTTTTATTTATTTATAATATAAAATCTAAATTAATAAAAAGAAAATCTGAAAATTTATAGACACCGTAGCGAAGCACGGGTAAATCGGCTAGTACTTTATAAATGTTGTGAAAAGTAATAGCTATTTTCCAAGAAAATATAATAAATTTGAATAAAAATTATATATAATATTGAAAAAGTATAAGATTTTAATGGTGATCTTATATCATTTCAATTGAGCATTTTTGAAGTTGATTGATGCCACACGTAGGCTCAACTTTTATAGTTTGGTAAATGCCACAAGTAAGCTTAACCTCGCTTAACTTTGAGGTAAGCCGATTTGTTATAATTGAAGGTATACGTTCGCATGGGGTTGACTTTATCTGAGGGGATAGGTTGACTAAATTGGCCTTTTGATTTGCTGGGTAGGCGGGTGACCTGCTTAGCTTCTCAAATCGGGTACGTTAACTTACCCGTTTCCAAAAGCTTGTTCTTTGGGGCATGGAGTTGTCCTTACGAGTGTAATTTAGAGGCGGTACTGGTTCCACACGTTTGAACCCGCCTTTCCGTTTTTATGGGCGAACCCTTTCCCTAAGTTTGGTTTACCGTTTGAGTGGATCTTAGGATTTTATTGAAGGTCTACCTTTTGAAAGGTTAGGCTTCAGGTGGGGTTGCGTAACTTGGTTCAATTTTTCCCAAATGAGCATCAGCTTAACCTACAAGGGTAAAGGCGTCGAGCATTAAACCTAGCTAGTTCGGGTGTTGGTTTTAGATCTGATAGTCACCTACCAAACCTATTACCAATTCACTTTACGGCAGCACTCGTTTTCATTAAAGGGTAGCTTAGCTTTGACTGCAGATGATAATTGGGGCAACTTGTGGTCTAAACCTTACCCAGTATCAGGTGGTGATGGCGACGAGAGCGGTCATTTTAAGGACCTGTCATCCCGTTCCCAACCGATCCCTCCCCAAGCAAAGATCACCGGGGTATAATGTTAGGGGCGTATCGACGGCCCGATCCGATTTGGGGGTTGGTAGGAACAGTTACAAGGATACCATCCTCCTCCCCCAAACGAACTTCTCCATCCGGTACGCGGCAGCCGAGGTAGAGAAGAAGTACCGAGCTCGATGTACCACGGAGATCTACCGGTGGCAGGTAAGGTTCAAGCCAGCGGCGGTTAACGGTAGGGTGAAACCAACCAAGGCCCCGAGTTCATCATCCACGACGGGCCGCCCTACGCCAACGGCAGCTTGCATATAGGTTATCTACTATAAAAGCCAAACTCAGAGCTCTTAGGCCACGCGTTCAACAAGGTGCTCAAGGATATTATCAACCGGTACCGGCTGCTTCGAGGCTACCGTATCAGGTAAACGGTTGCCATTATGGCTAATTTTAAAGGTACATCCCGGGGTGGGACTGCCACGGCCTCCCCATCGAGCTTAAGGCGCTGGCTAAGCTCAAGGTGGGTAATTTAAAGGATCACTGAGCGTAGGCCACCAACCTGTCACCCCTCGACATCCGGCGGGTAGCTAGGGAGACGGCCATCAAAGCTATCGGCGAGCAGATGGCGGATCTCAAGCGGTGGGGGATCATGGCGGATTGGGATGATTTCTATCGCACTTTGGGTAAGTTCATACCCTCCAACTCATAATGTAGACCCCCCGTATATAATCTCCCAGCTCGAAGTCTTCCGGGAGCTTCATAGGGAGGGTTACGTGTACCGACAGTATCGCCCCTGCCACTGGTCCCCGTCCTCCCAGTGGGTGGTTGGTCGACTTTGCCTAATACGTTAGGACGGCGCTCGCCGAGTCCGAGTTGGAGTACAACGCGAACCACGTGTCCACCGCCGCCTACGTCAAGGTGCGCATCAAAGCTTGGGGCCAAGCTACCAACGTCACCGAGGTCCCCACTTACGCCCTAGTTTGGACCACCACGCCGTGGACTCTCACCGCCAACCAGGTAACCGACTTCACCTCGGCCAACGACGGAGGCGATCGCCGTCCACCCCGAACTAGAGTACGGCCTATTCCACAGCGACAACTGCAACTACCTGATGGCGTCCTCGCTTGAGCCTCGGCTGAGCGCGCAACTCAAGCTAAGCGGGCCACCTGGTGCCTTGGAGCGTCTTCAGACCTTGTTAGGTACCCATCTCCATACGCCTCCTGATCTATAGGCGCCCAGCTAAGGGGAACCACGTACCTGCAACCCATCACCGATGAGATTAAACCCTTCATCCTTGCCTCCTTTGTAACCGAGACGGCTGGAACAGGTGCTGCTGTAAGCTTCCACCGCTAACCTCGTAGGCTTGGTCCACGCCGCCCCTGGCCACGGCATGCTGGATTATCTCGCTTGCCAGCCGCTGGGCATCGAGCCCATCTCCAAAGGTAAACCCTTTGCGACCGACTCACACCTCAGTCGACCGTTACGGCAAGTTCATGGCCGAGGCCGGCCCCCGGCTGCAGGGCAAAGACGTACTGAAGGAGGGTACCCAAGAGGTCCTTGCCATGTTGGCCGAAAAGGGACTGCTCGCGTCGCAAGCCCCTTACGTCCACGCCTACCCTTACGACTGGCGCACCAAGAAGCCCATCATCCAACGGTACGCGGGTGCCAAGCCTCCAACTTAGCCAACTAGCACGACGGCCCAGTGGTTTGTCAGCCTCGCCCAGGCGACCGAGGATGCACTGCGGGCGCTCGATGCGGTTACCACCATCCCGCCCTCCGGCCGCAACCGCCTCACCAAGTTTCTGCAAAGCCGCAGCGAGTGGTGCATCTCGCGCCAACGCTGCTGGGGGTCCCCATCCCCGTGTTTTACCACCCCGACTCAGGTGGGTTCGTCTGGCCGAGCTGACCCCGCAACCGATTTCCAGGTGAGCCTCTGCTCGAGGACGAGGTGATACGCCACGTGATCCAAGTCATCCAGGCGGAGGGGCCGGACGCGTGGTGGGGTTTGCCGGTTGAAGCCCTGCTCCCCGCCAAGTATGCCCAGCGTGGCGTGGCGTACGTAAAGGGCACTGACACCATGGACGTGTGGTTCGACTCGGGCACCTCGTGGACGCTAATCGAGAGGAGATTCCCGCGGGCCGCGTACGTTGCCGACGTCTACCTCGAAGGCAGCGACCAGCACCGTGGCTGGTTTCAATCCTCGTTACTGACCGCCATCGGCACCGTTAAGAAGCTCCCCTTCCGCACCCTCATCACCCACGGGTTCATCACGGATGCGGGTGGCGCCAAGATGTCAAAGTCCGTCGGCAACGTCATCGCGCCCGATACCCTCATCGACGGCGGCAAGAACACCAAGCCGATGGGGGCCGACGGGCTGCGCTTCTGGGTCGCGGCCTCGGACTATACCCAGGATGTCAGCGTCGGCCCCGGCACCCTGGTTGGGATCTCGGGGGAGTGGCCAAGATGCGCAACTCGGTCCGCTTTATGCTGGCCAACCTGTTTGACTTTCACGAGTCGAAGGTTTGCCCGTACCATCAGCTACACGCCATCGACCGGCTCACCCTGCACGAGCTGAATCAGCTGACCGTCGCCATCACCGACGCCTTCGACGCGTACGCGTTTAACCACGCCGTGCTGGAGCTGTTCAGATTCGCGTCCCACCTATCCTCCTTCTACTTTGACGTCACCAAGGATCGCCTGTACCTCATGCGTGCCGATAGCCCGTCCCGCCGCAGCGCCCAAACCGTGCTGTTCCACGTAATTGGGCTTGGCTGCACTCACCTTTAAGCTCCTCGGCCACTACCTCCGGTTCGTTGCCCCGGTCGGCTGCCACATGGCCGAGGAGATGTTTGACCACGCCAAGTTCCTGTTCGCCAGCCCGCCGGACAGCGTCTTCAAACTCGGGTGGCCCCAGCCGGTAAGGGGCTTACCTTTACTAAACCTTTGAGGCCAAGGGATGGGAGGCTTTAACCGACTTTCGCGAGTGGGAGGTTGTCCACCAGCTGCGCGCCACCCTCCACGCGCTCATCTCGGCCGCCCGGGACCAGCGGTAGGTACCGGTTTCGTCTAACCCCTCAGCCAGATCGCCAGCAGCTTGGAGGCGGTTGCCAGGGTTCACCTCCCCCCTCCGCCGATCCCCCCTCCCTCAGATCCTTCTTAAGTTGGAGGCGAACCGGGAGCTTACCTCGGCGCTCCTCGTCTCCGGCCTAACCCTCAGCTCCGAACCCATTGACGCGTCATCGCCCCACCACAGGTCCGTCGACCTCGTCTACACCTCCCCAGGTAACCCTCCCACCCAGATGATCTAAACTCCAGGTGGCACCACCCACAAGCAGCCGGCGACCGTCTCGATCGCCAAGTCCATGCACTATAAATGCCCCCGGTGCTGGATGTGGGTCGCCGCCACCGATGAAGCTCTGTGCGCCCGGTGCCGCGATCTCGTCAACTCCCTAAAGTTGTAGCCGGTCCCCGCTTTCTACTCGGCTTATCTAGCCCTCGTAATAAACCATCTTAACCTTTATCGTTCCACCAATAGAGTGTTAAGTAGGTTGAGATGGGATCTTAGAGGTTACTAGAATGGTGTGGCCGCTAGTTAGATGGGGACTTAAATAACTTAAAATGGGGTGACCTTTATAATCTCAACTGGTAGGGGGTGGTGCTATCAGTTTTTCAATAGCGAGCCATCCATGTTATAAAGTTCATCGTTGCTACGACCTTTGTGCCGCTAGCCCTTAAAATGTCAGACTTCGTTCTGTTTAAATTCCCGATTGAGCTACCCGTTGAGGGGACCCTCATTCTATACCGAAGCCTAAAGTGGGGGACCTGACATCTATAAGTGAGCGCCCCCCAATCTAACCCCATCGAAGCCTCAATTATCCATAATTTTTCTAATCACGGTACCCCTACCCCCCAACTTTAAACTGAGCTCACCTAAGCCACCTATGGGGAAGGTTAAAAAACTGGTTTGGGTTAGGTTACGCTACCAGGTTCAACAACCTATAGGCTCACTATTATAGCGTGCAACCCTTTACACGCCCCTAGCCCAGGTCCAACCCTTAACTGGGGCTTCTAGATCCACCCTAATTAGCCCTTCTTGTACTATAAAGGTTATAATCCCTAAGAGCCATGGATAATGGTAACGGGTTGGGATTTTTTATTTAAGGGGTATAAATCTAACCCGCCATCGTTAACTTCTTTAAACAGTTAACAGGTTAAGTAATCTGGGACATATTTTTTATTTTGGGATCGAGGTAAGGAATCTATCTAGCCCGTAACCCCAGCTTCAGAACTATAGTTTCAGTTTTTAAAAGGTCCAGTGAAAGTTGCATATAAGGGGTAGCTAGGTTCAAATCGGGTATGGGTTTATAAGGCGGGGTACGGAATTTTGGTATGATTGAGGTATGGTTTAAAAGGTTTAAAGGGAGGGGTTCACGGTTACTTGGCTTATTGAACTATTTAAGTGGATTGAAGGGTGGTTAGCTTGGCAGGTAAAACTGCTTCCACCCTAGTGCAGGTTTTGAGTTCGAAACCTGTACTGGCTAGAAAGATTCTCGGTGTGGTATATTTGTCCCAAGGTCAACCCACCTCAAATATATTCTATTTAAGTGGATTGGATTGATTAATCATCCTTTGTAAGGGTGATTAAAAAGGGTTGAGGATTCAAGTTGAGTTAACTTTCGATAGGGTACCTAGTATGGGGGAATGTAGGGTAAAAGGGGGACTTTAGTTTAAGTAAGTGGGGCATGATGAGATGATATATTTATTCTTGACATTAAGGTTGGGTTCTAGTAGGTGTTTAGCTTATCCACGTAGCTAGGTTCCATAACTGTTTGATACCATCTACCCCAGATTAGGTAAACTTTTAAGATCTTTAACGTTGGATCGACCTAAATAAGTTGGGTAAGGTGAGTCAGTCCCCATACCTCAGTTGATGCTTGAGTTAGGTTTGTTTCCAAGCAAGGTGGTTTTACATGGTACCCCTCACCAGAAGTTATGCAAACCTGGCCTCAACTCGCTAAAGTATCAGACAGTGCCAATGAGACCAACGTTTGCAAAAGTAAAATAGGGTAACCAGGCCATGACATCGACTTCTACCCCTCAACATATTCCTTTAAAACTGAGGTGTCACCTCCTTAACTTAATAGTTTTAAGCTTAAAATTATACTTTTGTTCCCTTGGATAAAGTAGAGCTAGCGGAGGTTCCTGCATTATGCTTCTATAACTATGTTTGGCATCGTTTGCACCAGAAGCTCCAAACCTAGAACTGTATTAAAAAAGGTAAGCTGGGCATAACCTTAAAGGCGCTGAACTCAGAGATTTTTTTAAAGTTAGAAAGTTTTATAGTACTTAAAAGTGACTATTGTGCTACAGATGTTTTAAACCAGTAATAAATTTGCCTTAATTAAACTGTGGCCTTCTAAGCAATTTTTTTGGGTGTAATTGAGGGACAAGATCTAGGGGTAATAACTTCACATGGCTGTTATCAAATGCTCGTTGATAGCGGATAAGTTTGGATGATCAGGTTGTTACAGTTTACTATCTTGGTCAAAGCATTTTCGATTGAAGTATTATTTGATCAATCTGGACTCTGGATTGGCTACCAAAATTTTTTTGTTAGTTAATCTAGGTTATTGGATAACCTTTCAAAAGTTAAAATAATATAACAGGCAGGTTGCCCATGTGATGTCAAAGCGCTGCCACATTGCCTTAATATCCCTGGAGGAAACCAAGCCTTTACCTGAGAATCCCAAGGGCTCAGGAGATTGGAAACTGGCAGATCTATATTCTTGAATGGAAGTTTAAAAAGGTTATGGGTTTTTAAAAATAAAAACCCTTTGATAATTGATTGGATGGGATTGTTTTAAATTAACAACTATAATAATCTAATTGCAAAACTTTTCTTTCTCATTGCAATCACTATTGCAACCTATTCAATTCAAGACTGAATCTAGTTTGATAATCTCACAGAGGAGATTAGTCTGCACCCATGTCAGGGAGCAGTTGGGCAAGCAAGGTAAGAGGAGCAGATGGAAGGCCCGCGGCCTCCAATGTTCAAAAATGCCCCGGAGAATCTGGCGGAATTGACAAAAATACTAAGAAACTGGAAGTCACTATTTCCCCAGAGATACTCACATGGCAAGCACGATGCAACCAGTATATCAATATGCCACACTCCCAGCCACTTTCATCGGTGGAATTCAGAGTCCGCATGTTTCTGGACATCCAAAAAATGGCCTTATGGGAAAAATTTTGTGAAGATATACACATAATTTTCCCAACCGCAGTATATATTGCACCTCACTCCATGTCACGCAGTTGGCTGGACCTAGGTTTCAAAAGCAAAATGGCAGCAGATGAGGCTGCAGTGGTGTGCATAGTGGTCAACCTCCCCAAAGGGCAATGGGTCATCAAAACTAAATGCACCAGATGGACAAAATCAAACCAAATTTTCCTCACATTCGACTTTTTGCCTACTATGGTAAAATGTGACAATTTGGAACAACACCTGAAAGATGGTCTCACTATATACAGCAAAATACAAACTTTTGAAATGCAACGCTTCATGCTGATGCCACACCTGTGCACCGGCAAAGCCATCGCAGTGCTGACCCCAACTGAGGAAATTGTGAAGGACCTAACCCAGATCCTGCACTCCACTTTTATTGATATTGCAGGGCATACTACCCACCCATTCCAGGTGACTGTGGACAGCGCGCCCCCCATTTGCACCCACTGTGACGTATTCAGCCATAAGGCACATGCATGCCTTATCAAGGAGGGCATCACATTCTAAGAGCACCTCTCAGCAGCCATGGCCAGTGGAGAGGCACACTATGAACTAACTGCAAGTACCAAGGAGGCCTTCCCATGGGGAGCACAAGGCTGCTACCTACTGGTAAAGCCTATCTCCCCACAAGAGCAAAAGAAGGCCAAACAGGCCCATAGAGCTGTGGCCAAGGAAGCAGCCAAAGCCACCACCGCTATCCCATACTCACAATGCCAGGAGGACATGGAGACCTTTGTGGCAGAAGCAACTCAGGAATCCATTAACCAATCAGATTGGGAAGCCCATGCTGAGCAGGCCACTCAATCTGAGGATCCGATGGGAGATTTGATCTCACCCAATTGTTGTACCCAAGCTCCAGTTGAAACTGACTTGGGACCATCCCAACTGAAAAAAAATTTTCAACCCGCTCAATGGTGCACCAAACTCATCCGCACCGCAAAAAATTCATCCGACGTCAGGAAAAAAAAGTGAAGGCTAAAGCCAATGTGACTCTTTCCGCAAAAATCAACAAAAACTCTGATAGCATTGCTGCTAACACCTGCACTGCTGTGAAGGCCCACGGGGATCTAGAAGAGGATGGTGGGCCCAGGTGCCTACCCCCTCGCACCTAAGGTGCAATGGGGGAAACCTTCACCATAGGGATATTGAATATTGCCAGACTCAAGGCCTCCCTGTCCTGGGCTAGGAAACTGAGTTTTTTCAATACAATTTACACGTGGATATCCTGGCCATCCAGGAGTCCCACTGTCCATGAGTTTCCAAGGATGCTTGGAAAACCATGCTCCTCCCTTACCTATCCTTTTGGTCAATGCACTGTGGGGTGCTAATTCAGAAAAATAATTTTTTCAAATTTTTATCCTCAAAAAATTCCTAAATGGCCAAGTGCTTGTTGTCACCTTCTTGTGGGCCAATGTAGCACATGCAATTATCAACATCTATGCCCCAAATGGTGCACGCGAGCGTCGGGAATTTTTCTCATTGGTCAAATCCCTCCCACTACCCCCAGACTCCTTTATAGTCAGTGACATGAACTGTTGGCTAAACACACCAACGGACTGGTGGCCTTCCTCACCCCACGCCCCCCAGGGTCATGTAGAACTATGCATTCTAAAGGCCACCCTCGGGTTAATGGATGTGCTGCTGCAGCATGCCCCGCTGCTCAAAAACATGACATGGCCCCACATCCACAATGGCCAATTAAGGTCCATGACCCGCATTGACATTATTCTAATGCCAGCAAAATTCCAACCCCACATCTCCCACTTCAAGACAACAAAATTGGAATTCTCTGGCCATCGACTGGTCTCACTAACCTACCACCTACCTGTCATGGCTGCTAAGGCCCCACATTGGCACAAAATCTGCCCCCCTGAGCTCAGGTCACCAGGATTTTCCACATGGGTAGAAGAGGCAACTATGGCAAAAAAGTTTGTTGCACCGTTTTGTGCAGACCCCATTTCCACATGGGCAACTTTCAATGATGACACCATCCGCCACTCTCGCCATCTCTCCTCCAGACACTCACGAGCCATATCAGCGGTTATCTCGTATGCTCTGGCAGAATTGGCACACTTGGAGTCCAACATCCCAGTTACAGGATACAGCTCTGCATGGGGATGGAAGTGGGTGGAGGCAGCTGCCCACCTCAACGCACTCAAAAGACAACACAAACATTGGATTTGTGTTCAGTACAGGGCCACACGCATCACAAAAGGCGACAAGTGCACCGCACATTTCTTTAAAAAAATTTTGCACCATGCCAGAGCGTGGCCTGCACACAGGTGTGAAGATTGGATAATTCCATTGCGGATACACCGGTCAAAGTGGCAATTGAAATGCAACAGTATTACTCCAAGTTGTACCACTCTGACCCAATTCAGCCAGCCAAAGTGGCAGAATTTCTTGACCGAGACCACATCCACCCCATTTTCTGATACCCAGAAATAATAAATTTGATTACTCTGAATGAATTATGGACAGCCATTTGCAGGGAACCAAACTGAAAATGCCCAGGCCCAGATGGCATTCCATATGAGTTCTACAAAAAATATTTCAAATTTATATCCCCATTGCTGCTTGCCTCACTTAACCAAAGCCTGATAGAAATGCGCCTCCTACCAGGAGGACATGAGGCCTTCACTGTCACACTCTTCAAGAAAGGGGATAAGCTAGACTTAGCCAACTGGCGCCCCATTTCTCTAACAAACACAGACACCAAAATTTTAACAAAAATCATGGCTAACCGTTTAGGGACTGTAGCATCTGCCACCATCTCCCCATAACAATTCGGTTTCATCCCCAGAAGGTCAATTTGGGATAACGTGCACTCTGTGGCTAATGTATGTCAGTCCACAGCCTCTGGGGCACTTGTATTCTTGGACCAACAAAAGGCCTATGATAGAGTAAACTGGGAATACCTCAGGGCCTGCCTCCATCAATTCCACCTACCCCCTCGCTTCATCAACTGGGTAATGCTGCTCACAGAATCTGCAACAATGGCAGTGCGTGGCCCTGGCTTCCTAACGGAAGTAGTCCGCCCTCAAAGGGGCTTGCGACAAGGGGACCCCCTCAGCCCGCTCTTATACAACTTCAGCCTTAACCCATTACTGCGAAATGTGAATGCCCAACTCACTGGGGTCCACGTGTCAGGCCAAGCCCCAGTCAATATAATGGCATTCGCAGATGATTGTGTGGTGGGGGTGTTTAATAATCAAGATGAATGCGCGCTTGAAGCTCTCATCCAGGAGTATTCCCGGGTAAGCAACGCGGTACTGAATGCTTCCAAAACTGAAATCATCCTCCTTGGTCAGTTTCAGAACTGCTGGACCCCAGCAATTAGTTCCCAACCTGGCCCATCTGCTCACCCACGTCCTCGCCCTACTAATTCAAAACACACCGCCCCACTGGTGCTCCCCTTTGTGCCACGTCCTACCATAGGACCTTTACGCCATCTGGGCGTGTGGATGGAGGCAGGCGGATATGCGTCAGCAGTAATGGAGTGCCATATTCTGGATAACGTGACAAAGCGAATCGCCTCTCTCAGAGCCCACCCTACTTCCCTTACTGGCAGGATTGTTTTAGCCAACTCCATGCTCCTCTCCAAAGTCTGGTTTGGAGCCCATGTCATCCCCTTCTCCCCAAGCTTCTATAAATCCTTGTATGCCTTGCTGCAAGGATGGCTTTGGTCAGGCCGCCTTCCACCAGTGCGGCTAGAGGTCATGTTTGGCCCTCAACATCATGGTGGCATGGGCCTGCTTGACTTCAAAGCCCATGCGGCCAAGATCCTGGGTACCTGGATTGCGGCCATCACCACCCCTACACTCCCCTCCCAACACTGGTCCCGTGCAGCCCGCTCCAACTTCTCCCGCGCCTTGGGCCTCAACAATCCATCAAACCCCCACTCCCTGATGAAATACCTCGCTTCACATACATCGGCCACAGGTCCTCATGGGACTTAACCTACTACAAACGAATCCTCCTCTCCATGTGGAGCGCTGAGTGTAGAATTCGTATTAGCGGACATACAACCCAAAGAGGCCGCCCCTCTCCTCAGTTCACACAAGAGTTACAGGGGCTACCCATCCACGATGGCGTGATCCCCAACTGACCCCATGTCCTATCCAGGGTGGACTACCTGGACATGATGGACATCCCTTACTCCATTGAGACCCAAAAAAATATCTGGAAATATGTACACCATCCTCTGTTGCAACCTCAAGTCCGCTCCCATGTGTGGCACTGCCTGAGGCGGGTGTATCATACAGCTGAGTGCTATAATACTTTACACTCATCCTGTGTCGTGTGTGACCAGTATGGAACGCTGTTTCACCGCCTGGAGAAGTGCCCTACCTCTAAAGTGATATGGCGCGAAGTTCAATGTCTTCTGGGCCAGGATCAAACGCACCCCTTTAGTCTGTCAAGAGATATGTTCGCTCTATCAATGGCCTCCCCCCTTCTGCCCTCCCTTTATGCTTTGGTGATTGCAATTGCCATGTGGACCATCCACACGATTGTCTTAGATGCCGTCGCAGGCTCCACCCCCACCCTCCCAGAAGCGGTCCACAGATTCCAGTCCCATTTGGTGGACCACTTTCAAGCGTGGATGTTTGGATACCTCCCACCGCGTCGCCAACAGCTGGTCTCTTCCTGGTTCCCAGTCTGGTTCATCAAATCAGACCCCTTCCCCCACACATGCTCAATTGTGGCTATGGCCCCTTCACACGTCTCCCCCTCCCAATAAGTGGCGTTCCCGCTGGCAACAAGAGATAGCATCGCTTCTCTGGGGTGCCTCCCCTGGTACTAAGTTTTGTCTCTTCTGAGTCATATTCGGAAGTGTCTGTCCCATGGTTGGCCTTCCCCACAATAAATTTAAAACTAATAATCTAATCGCAAGAGTTTGTCCAACACCTCGAGAAATCACTTGGCATCTGGAAACATTTCCAGAAGTGGGTGGAAAGATTCCAAAAACCTCAGAACCCACCATACAGGCCCCCAAACCCCACCTGGTTCATGGCGGAGTCCAAGCTAATATACCTATAAAAACGGCCAACAGCTAATAAATATTTACCCTTGTCTTCTAGAATTTTAAATAAAATAAGATAAGTAGTATATAAACTTCCAAGCTCTATTTAAGAATAACTGGGACGTTTATTGGTTTAATTCTACTGGCCAAAAATTGGTTACACCTTGGATATGGACAAGCCCATTGTAGCCTTGTTCTACAACTCCAGTGGACGGACCCTTCTACCTATTATCAGCATTACGCTTTTTTATTCTCCAGGGCCATTTTACCAGACGTACTAACAGCTGTTAAAAGGGATCTCATCTCCAAAACATTATCAATTCTCTGGACTATAACAAGGGAATCATACCTAAACTGTATTGCTGCCATGTGGAGGGAACCTGTCCATCACATTAGACAAAATTCTTGCAACCTAATTTCTTTGGAGTTGCACATGATGGAGAAACCATGTGAAAGAACCTTAACTTTTTGGTATGAACATACCACCACTCTCTTATGGTTATATTCTCAATCATGTTTCTGCTAAGGGAAGCCACGAGGCTTCTCCAATCCCACAAACAAGTACTAGCCTATGCATCCGCTCTAGCCTCTATGAACAATTACCTCCAGGCCCTCTCTGTGAAGAAATTGAGCGTAGCGCACAAAATTTTGACTCAAGTGAGACTTCAAGCCCTGTTGTTGACAGTGCCAGGAGGCATCACCACAGCATCACTGCAGATTGCCCAGGTGATGGTTGCTATGCGTCAAAACCTCTCCATCTGGGTCAAAGTTCTGGAAAGTGCAGTCAACTCTTTTGGCTTATCTGGATGATTTGATCTCATGGAGCATGCGGCCATGGCCAATGACTTTCAAGATGCTGCTTGGTCTACACATATGTTGCTATCCAAGGTCATGTGCCAAATAAAATCTGCTCATGTCTTCTGTTTTCTTGCTAAGGCAGCTAAGATCAACTCCTAAATTGCTAGGATGTTCTTCCAGAACCTGCTTCCAGACATTCTATCTGCAATAGAAGCCACCTGCTTAGCCTCAAATTGGAAGATGAGATTATGGTAGCCATGCAAGTGGAAGGCCAACTGGCCCTGGCCTAAATGAAAGTGTATGCACCTACCTCATATGGGATATAGGTGTGGCCACTGCTCCATGTCAGAACCAGCTGTCATTTCACCTAATCTTGAAGAATCTTCTGGAGTGACAGCCCACCTATTGTGACCTCACTCTTGTGAACACTCCCTGAAGCCTATCTTCCCTCTACAGAGAAAACCCCCCCCACTCAAAATCTTCACTCTACATCTGCCCAATTTGATGCTATAAAATTAAGGATGTGTTTCTCCTTACTTGTTTGTTCCTTTCACACTGAGCTGTCAAGCAAACGAGAAGAATGGCACCAAAGAAAGACTATGGGCCCTGGAAGACATGAGGTGGAGAAAATTACTTAGACACAGGGTTAACAACCAAGTTGAAGCTAGAAAGGCACCTGAAGGGAAGCGTCACCCTTGCAGAATTCACCAAGTCTCAGAATGTTTGGAGATCCAATCCCTGATCCTACTCTTTCAGGATCCCCACAAATTCTGAAAAACGTTCAGTGCAATAAAGAGCCTACTACACCCCATCATCCTGGGCATAGGATGGTGTCACCAGTAATCTCTGCAGTTCATCGTGGAGGAGCTCCAGGTCATGCTGCACCCTAAGGGTGAACAAAAAGTTGTATCATATCTCATATATACTGGTAAGGGCAGGTCTGACATTAATGCCTTTAATTTGCAGATATGATGTTAAAAATTACTGAGGAATTGTGTCATTTTAAATTCCTATTTCAGAAAAATCAGTCCGCCGCTGACTCTCTTAAGGAGCCATACTCTTACGCTTTTGAATTCAAGCCTGAAGCCAAATTTAGGTGGAGGTGCCCTATGTACCCAAAGAACCCCATGCCAAAGAAGTGCTTAACATATTCATAAAGGATATGATGGAAAGGGAAATAATCATGACTTCCAAGTTTTTAGTAGTTTCTCCTACTTTGTTGGTACCTAAAGCAAGTGTGGAACTCATACCAAGCATGGGTTTATGGAAGTAGAACCAATAACCAGATTTGATCTGTATAGCATTCCACTTATAGAGATGATCTTGCAAATGGTTACCAAAACAAATTTTCTCAAAACTAGATCTCATCATCACTTTGTACCATGTTCTGGTAGCACCAAACACTAACAATACTCGGCGTTCAAATGCCATTTAGGGGTGTTTAAGTATGAAGTCAAGCCCTTTGGATTAAGGAATGCTCCAGTAGGTTTTCATCATGCAATTAGCCTAGAGTTAGAAGATTTATTGAGAAGTGCTGTGATGCATAGAGGGACAACATCCTCATTTTCTACAAATCCAAGGAGGAGCACCAGGTGAAAATCCTAGAGGTGTTTTAGGTGACAACCAGGCTAACCTCTGTTTTAAGCCATCAAAATGCAAATTTTACATTGAACCAGTATTGTTAATTGGTAATGTCATACTTGGGGATGACACTGCCATTTGCCCAAACAAGTTAAAAGCAGAGAAGAAATAGCTCTTTTAAAGACAAAACAGGATTCAGAAGATTTTAAGGCATAATAGAATTCTTATGCTCATTCGCAAAGGATCTTCACAAGATGGCCACACCATTAACTAGATTGGCCAGTCAAATCCTGTTCTAATTAGGTAGGAAGAGGAGCGTTTATTCCAGGACATCAAGAGACTCCTCTTCATCATCCTTGTCCCGACAAATCTGGACCTGAACAAGCAACATAGTGAAAACTGATACCTTAAACTTTGTAGTTAGGTGGTTAATGCAGATAGGAAGGTGGAGAAAATTATTAATAAAAGTTACAATCAGTAGGAAGATGCTCCTTGCAGACACAAGCTTTACGGTTTACAATAATGAGCTCTTAACCATTGTATCCATCCTGGAGGAATGGTAGAACCACCTTCTCTATGCTTAGTTCATTTTTATTATCAGGACATACCAAAAGGCACTGGAATTTTACAAGAGCCCAAAGTGGATGAACCTACAAGGCCTTCTGGAACCTTGAGCTGGCCCAATGTTATTTTAGTATTGAATAAAAGCCAGAAGAAAACAATGTGCTGCCTAATCTATCAAGCCAAGACTTAAAGAAGTCATTTTCTAAAGAGCAGCTTGACACCTATAACGCTGCTATCATGCTCCCTCAAACCTGTTTAAAGCAATCAAGGAAAACAATGGTGTTAATATGAGCAAGATACGCATGGCCTAGCAATGCTAAACCTACAGGAAAGTATTTTCATGAGATTTGGATGAAGAAGAGTATAACGAAAATCTAAAAAATTACCAGAAGGAGAAAGATTAACTCTCCATAAAGGCTGAGTATGGGTTACCACTTGCAAGCTTCATGAAAAGTTAATGAATCCTGTCACAAACACCTTCTGGTGGGCCATCTAGGTTTGGGAAAATGGCAGAATTGTCATCAAGGATTATACATGGCTTGGAATGAAGAGTACTTTAAAAGGCCACATCACATGCTGCCTCATCTGACCCAGTTACAACATTATAAGAGCCAAATAGCAAGAAATCATAAGTCCCCAAAAGATTGATGAGCTACCATTGTCATCCTTGAGTGTGGATTCATCAAAGGCCTCCAAAAATCAAAATGATACGCTGCCATCATGGTTGTAGTGGATTGGTTTACAGAGTATGTAGAAATTTTTTCTATACAACCAAAATAATGGTGAAGGAAATAACAGCTGTTTCATCAAAGAAGTATTCTTTAGACATAAACTCCCTGAAGAAATCATCTTTGATAAAGGGCCCCAGTTCATCTACCACTTATTGAGACACCTACTTTAAAATCCCAAGATTAAACTTTGGTGCTCATCATTTATTATCCCCAATCAGATGATCAAACTGAGAGAGTAAATCAGATGTTGGAGAAGTACCTTCAGTTCTTCCTCATCTCTTAACAGGAATGCTGAGTTGACTGATTGAAGATTGACCAATTAATGTCTATTAAAATCACCCACTTGTCCACAGGGATGGTGCCTTTTATGCCAGCCATGGTTTCCACATGAGGATGATGGAGGGACACCACTGAAAGACCAAGCCCCATAGACAATGATCTAGTAGATGAGATGAAAGAAAGATTTTGATACACTGAGAGCCAACTTAGACAAGGTGGTGAATGCCCAAGAATTTAAAGTGGATACCCAACTCTGAGAGGCCCCTGCATGCCAGACCAGTGACCTTTCATGACCAAAGCCAAAAATCAATCAGCCCTATCCGTTGTAGAAATTGTTACGATAGTTATGTAACTCTTTAAAGTCTTGCGCCAGGTAAAAGAGGTGATTTAAAAGTTAGAGTTTCAAAAGTTTCCATCATGCATCTGGTGTTACATGTGTCAAAAACTGGAAAATTCGAGAGTTCCATTATGGAGAAGCTAGAAAACTTTTGAATTAGATAAACATAAGGAGTTATAATACATAGTAGAGGAATTTATGGATACAAAGACATTGCGAGGAAAATGATGGTATCTGATCAAACAATATAGGTACCCAGTCATGAAATCATCCTGGTATATGGCGGTTGACTGTACCAAAAGCCCACAAAAGATAAATGATTTCTGAGAACAAAAAGGCCTTCTTCTGGGAGGGGTGACGTGACAGCTAAAGCGCTGCCAGAGTGCCAAATTACCTTAATATTCCTCTCTAGGGATACTAAGTTTTTAACTTATGATCCCAAAGGGCTCAGGAGATTAAAAACTAGCAGATGTATGTGCTCAAACAGTTGTTTCAAAAGTTCAAATGTTTCTAAATAACGGAAAACCATCAATAATCAATTGGGATAGATTGAGTTTAAATCTACTAGTTCTGAATGAAGAAATCTCTCCCTTGATTCGATCACTTTTGTTTAAATTATAGTTTGAAATTTAGTAAAAACAGCTCCACTAATTGTCGCCCTATTTGCATTAAATATGTCAATGTGATCAACACCTGCTGTCTCCACGTAGGGCAGTGGTGCACCGCCTCTTAATGTTTTTTAGCCATTGCTAAAATGTGCTCAGGCTGGCTTGTCTAGCCCTCCAACTTCTTCAGGACGCTATGTCCCACATAAGGACATAGACTTACATCTTGCCCAAACTTAGGCGGTGCCACGTTGCCCCCTTGTGCTCCCCTGGAGCAACATGAAAATTGGCCTTCAGGTTGAATATGATAAATTGTTCTCCTACTCAGACAAAGCTATTATCAAATTATCCTAGACTGTTATGAAGCCTGCAGGCTTCATCAACTTATGCCCCTTCAAGGGGTATTTTGATCTCAGCTTCTCAAGTGAAGCTGATGCTGCAGTAGCAGCTACCATCCACATGGTGTTCCAGGGCATCCCCCTATCAACTAATTGTACTCAGTTGCCCACTGATACCACTCTTTTAGTTCAGTTCATGGGCCTCCCTATCCACATACTACCTGAATATTTACATAATGAGATTATTGCTGGATTACCGAATCTGGGTTCTAATCCTATGCTACAATTCGTGGTTCCCAATGGAGCCACCTGCCTCGCAGGCCCCCACGCCTTCATGACTATTTGTCAATATCAACAGATTAACCCTCTCAATACCCCTTGCACCATTATCCCCTCTGCCCCTGACCATCCTTTATGCGCCCAAGTGGATGGAGGGCTTATCATCTGCCTCACCTGTTTCAAAATGGACCATTTAAAACAGCACTGCCCCTCCATCACCTGAGCCATGGCACCCACACCGAACTGTTTGTATGAGTATTCCATAGCTGATCCAATAACCATTTTTGAATAGGGCACTATCCTTCCATCCCCCAAAGTGGTAGCCAAAGCAACCACTGAATCAACCAAATTAAAATTTACCTCAACAAACCTCTTCTCATGAACTGACCAATCAGGAGTCAGAATGTACTAAAGTAACTTCTAAATAATCCTCCCAGCCACCCGCCACAGATCACCCATATGCAGATAACCAAATCAAATTCAACCAAAATACATGAGTTTATTTGGTTGAGGTTGATGAATCAGGTGCGTTTATCCCTGAAGTCAAATGGGCTGGGCCCTCCATTCAAAATTTACCTCAATACTGAATATGAGGCCCAATTTCCAAAGAGCCATTATGTGCCTCGCCCTGATGCCACCCCATTCAAAAGTGACCACCAACAAGCTGAAGAGGCAATTGCCTCACCAGAATGTTGCCTAACCTGTAAAGCCATTGCAAAATCAGTTACAGTACTGGCTGCAGGACTACCACCTCCTATCCTCCCTAGTCCATGCTCCCAAAAAATAAAAAAGAACATCTCCGCTAAAATCAGATGGCGCATGCAGCATTTCAAAAATTTGTGGTGGTCACAAAGTTTGGCCCAAAGACACACATTACCTGAAATAACCTTGCAACCATCGCCATCCTACCTAAAGTACACCTTGATGCTGAGAAAGCCCTTATAACCAACATTTCCACCCCCTCATCGCACACATTGAGTTGCAAGCACCTCTCTATTATCTTGACCCACATTTTCATAATGCGCCCACACCAGTGCTCTCAGCTTTGTGCCTTTACATGTCCACAACAGATGAGGAGGAAGAGCCTCCTGATCCCCCTTCACCCTCCGCCATGGTTGGATAGCAGTTTTCACTTCTGACTTGGTTGGTGTGTTTTTCTTTGATTTTGTGTCAGTTCAAGTGGATCCTTCTGTCTCATTTTGACTTTATTTTTTTACTTAAGTTTTAGCTCTTTTGAGCATCAGTAATATCTATCCCCTGGTTAGCGTACCTCAAATAAATCAAGTTCTGAATGAAAGAGCTCGTCCAACACCTCAAATATTTACTTGGCGTTGAGATACATTTCCAGAAGAGGCTAGCAATATTCTAAAAGCATTGAAATCCTCCGCAAAGACCCTTGAACCCTGTGAGGCTCATAATGGCATCCAAGCCATTTCTCTTATACAAAAATTAGTGACAAAAATTAAATAATTTTTATTTCATCTTCTAATTTAAAACAAATATTTAAAAAAAACACCAGCTTCCCAGAATTTAACTAGAATAATATTAGGACTTTTATTATATATAAACCAGCCAAAATTAATTACACCTTTGATCTGGACAAGGCCATTGCAGTCATGTTTGCCCTCTCCAGAGGACATACCTTTTTTATTACCATTAGCATCAAACTAATCATTCTCCAGAGTCCAATCTCCAAATGTACCAATAGCCATCAGACTATAGATCTCTTCTCAGAGCACTATTAGTTCTCTATAATATTACATGGAATTAAATCCAAGTTGTTTTGTTGTCATGTGAAGATAACCTGACCTTCACATTATATAAAGTTCTTACAACTTGCTTTCCTTAGAGTTGGATATGATGGAGATATCATGTGGAATAGCCTTACCTGCCTAGTATGAACATACCACCACCCTCCTTATAGTTATCTTCTCAATTATATCCCTGCTAAGAGAATCCATGAGGCATCTACTGTCCTGTAAACAGATGCCAGTACATGCAGCCGTTCCAGCCTTAATAAACAACTACTTACAGGCTTTTTCTATGAGAAATTAAGTGTAGTGCACAAAGCCTTAACTTGAATGAGTTTCTAGTCTAGTTGAAGGCAGCTTTATGAGACAATACTATGGCGTCACTGCAGATTGCCTAGGTAATAGCCACTCTGCCTCCAAACCTTTTATATGGTTCACAAATGTCCTGAAAATGCAGTCAGCTTTCTTGACCTCTATGGATGAATGCCAACTCGTGGAACTAGTAGCCATGATTAATGACTCTCAAGACGCTGATTAGTATGTACTTCTGTTGCTATCTTAAGGTCATATGTCTGTCATAGAATATGCCCCTCTCTTCTGCCCTATTTCTAAGAAAGCCAAAGTCACCCCTCTTACTTTTTTAGTAGGTCCTAACAGAACCTGCTCCAAGACATTCTATCTGCAATGGCAGCCACCTGCTTAGCCTTAACTTGTAGGATGAGATTTTGGTAGCCACACAATTAGAAGGCCAACTGGCTATAGTCCAAATGAAGCTGTACGCACCTACCTCACATGGGATACATTGTGGCCACCGCACCAAGTCAGAACAAGCTGCCATTCCATCTAAACTTTTAGTATCTGTTGTAATGACGCCATCAAATGTAACCACACTCTGGTGAACACTCCCAGAGGCCTATCTTGCCCTCTACAGAGGAGAAAAGACACCCACTTACAATCTTCATTCTACTTCTCTCTCTCAATTTGCACACTTTTAAACAAATCGTAGTTTGAATCTTAGTAAAAACAGCAACGCTTATCATCACCCTATTCAATTTACCTATGTCAATGAGTTTAACGCCCACTGCCCCCACATGTGGCAGAGGTGCACCACCTACTAATGTTTTTCAGCCATTGCTAAAACGTGCTCAGGCTGGAATGGCTAGCCCTCTGAATTCTTCAGCATGCTATGTCCCACCTAAGGACTTAACCTTACATCTTACCCAAACCCAGGCGGTGCCACAAGGCCCCTCTTGTGCTCCCCTGAAGCAACATGAGATTTGGCTTTGGGTTGAATATGGTAAGTTGTTTCCCTATTCAGACAAAGCCACTATCAGATTATCACAGGCCATTATGCAGCCTGAAGGCTTCATTGACTTCCGCCCCTTCAAGAGGTATTTTTGATCTTGCTTCTCAAATGAAGCTGATGCTACAGTAGCAGCTACCATCCCCCTGGTGTTCCAGGGCACCCCCTCCCAACTACTTGTTCACAGTTGCCCAGTGATACCACTCTTGTGATTTAGTTCCTGGACCTCCCTATCCACATACTACCTGAAAATTTACATAATGAGATTTTTGCTGGGTTTTCAGAATATGGGTTTTAATCCTATGCTACAATTTGTGGTTCCCAATGGAGCCACTCTTCTTGCAGGCCCCCACGCCTATGTGACTATTCATCCAGTATCAACAGAAATAGCCCTCTCAATCCCTCTTGCACCATTATCCCCTCTGCCTCAGACCATCCTTTTTGGGCTCAAGTGGATGGAGGGCGCGCCATTTGCCCTACCTGTTTTGAACTGGACCATCTAAAACGGAGCTTCCCCTCCATCTCACAAGCTGTGGCATCCACACCCAACTCTATGCACAATGACCCCATAGCCAATCCAATAACTTTTTTTGAATGGGTCACTATCCTTCCCCCTCCCCCAAAGTGGTAGAGACAGCAACCACTGAATCAACAACCAAAAGTTACTTCAACGAACCTCTTCTCCTGGACCCACCAATCAGGAGCCAGAATGGACTAAAGTAAGTTCTAGACCATCCTCCCAGCCAAACGCAACAGATCACCCATAGGAAGATAACCCAATCAGATTCAACCAAAATCCATGAGTTTATTTGGTTGAGAATGATGAATCAGGTGCGTTTATCCATGAAGTCAAATGGACTAGCCCCCTCCATTCGATTTGTATTTCAAGACTGCTTATGTGGCCCAATTACCAAAGCGCCATTATGCACCTCATCCTGATGCCACCCCATTCAAAAATGACTACCAACTAGCTGAAGAGGCAGTTGCTTCCCCTGAATGTTGCTCAACCCATAAAGCTGTTGCAAAATCAGTTGCAGTACTGGCTATGGGACTGCCACATCCTAGACTACCTAGTTTCTTGCTTCCAAAACAGAAAAGACCATCTCCAATACTATCAGGAGCAAATTCAACAGTACAAAATTTGTGCTGGTCACAAAGTTTGGCCAGAAGATCCACATTACCCGCAACAACCTTGCAACCATTGCCACCCAACCTAAAGTACGCCTTAAGGCAAAAAAAGCACCTGTAGACTATATTTCCACCCTCCTCATCTCAAACTTTGAGTTGCAAGCACCAAATATGTTATCTCGACCCCTATTTCCAGGATGCACCAATACCATTGCTATCATATTTTTACCGCTACTTGTCCACAACAGACAAGGAAGAAGAGCCTCCTGATCCCCCTTCACCCACCACCCTGGATGGATAGCAGTTTACACTTTTGACTTGGTTGGTGTGTTCTGTTTGTATCTTGCATCAGTTCAATCAGATCCATCTGTCTCATTTTGACTTTATTTTATTTTAATTTTTTATTTTATTACATTGTGGGATTTTTAGCCTTTTCAAGCATCGTAATTTCCATCCCCTGGTTAGATTGCCTTGGTTAAAGAAAATACAATCTTCGTTTTACACCTGCCTGATTTGATACTATAAATTAAGCTTGTGCTTCACCTTAATTAGTCATGTTCTTCAAGTTGAGTTGTCATGAAAACAGGAAGAATGGCACCAAAGAGTAGCTATGAGTCATGATAGACTTGGGGCAGAAAAAACTATGTAGACACAGGGTTAGCAACCATGTTGAAACTATAAATGAACCCAAAGGGAAAAGTCACCCTTTCAGATACTACCAAGTCATCAGAATGTTTGGAGATTTAATCCCAAGTCCTACTCAACCATGGGCCCCACCAAATATTTGGGAACTGTTTGCGCAATAAAGAATCTACCACACCCCATCATCCTGGGGATAGGCTGGTGGAACTGATACTATATACAATTCAATGTGGAGGAATGCCAAGTCACGCCACATTCTAAGGGTGAGCCTGCAGTTGTATCAGATCTCATATCTATTGGTAAAGGCAGGTCTGACATTAATGCCTCCAATCTGCAGATACAATGTTAAAAATCCACGAGGATTTCTGTTATTTTAACACCTATTTCAGTAGAATCACTCCGTCACTGACTCTCTGAAAGAGCCATACTCTTACTCTTTAAATTCTATCCCAAAGCCAAATTTCTATGGGGATGCCCTATGTACCCACTTAACCCCATGTCAAGGAAGAGCTTAACGTATATTTAAAAGCTATGATGTAATGGCGAATAATCATGCGGCCAAGTTTCCAAGTATTTCTCCTACTTTGTTGGTACCTAAAGCAAATGAGGAACTCAGACCATGCATAAATTACTGGAAGTTGAACGCAATAACCAGATATGACCTGTATAGTATTCCGCTTATGGAAATGATATTGAAAATGGTTACTAGAAACCAAATTTCTCAATTATAGACCTCATCACCACTTTATACCAGGTTCTGGTAGCACCCAATAGCAATAATACATGACGTTAAAATGCCATTTAGGGGTGTTTAAGTACAAAGTTGATCCCTTTGAAATAATAAATCCTTTAATGGAGTTTCATTGCACAATTGACCATGCTCTAGGGGATTTTTATTGGGAAGCGCTGTTTTGCATAGTAGGGCAAAATACTCAATTCCTCCAAGTCCAAGGAGGAGCATAAGGCAGACACCTAAAGGTGCTTGAGGTGATTTACTGGGCCAAAATTTGTTTAAAGCCATTCAAATGAAAACTTTATAATAACTTAGTGTTATTTTGGTTTATGTCAAAATCAGAGATGGAAAAACATTTTCCCAGACAAGTTGCAAGCGGAGAAAATGGTCCGCACAAAAAGACAAAATATGATTCAGAAACTTTTAAGGCATGGTGAACTTTTTATGCTGATTTTCCAATGACCTTTCCAAGATGACAATACCATTAACCAGATTGACCAGTCAAGTCCTGTTCTAAAAAGGGAGGAAGAGAAGAGTTCATTCCAGGCCATCAAGAGACTTATCCTCATCACCATTGTCCTGGCAAGCCTAGATTTGAACAAGCCAACATAGTGGAAACTGACACCTCAAACTTCATAGTTTGGTGGTTTTTTGAGATGGAGAAGATGGAGTAAATTATAATTTAGGTTACAATTAGTAGGAGGATGCTTCTTGCAGTTACAAACTATGCGGTTTACAATAATGTGCTCTTAACCATTATATCCATCCTGGGGGAATGGTAGAACCACCTTCTCTATGCTCAGTCCCCCTTTACTATTAGGACAGACCAAAAGGCACTGGAGTTTTATGAGAGCCTAAAGTGGATGAACCTACAAGGCCTTCTGGAACCTTGAGCTGGCCCAATGTGATTTTAGTATTAAATACAAGACAGGAGAAAACAATGTGCTGCCTAATCTATCAAGCTAAGACTTAGAGAAGTCATTTCCAGGGAGGAGCTTGACACCTATAGCACTGCTACCATGCTCCCCCATTCTTATTTGAGGCAGTCAAGGAAAGCAATGGTGTTAAGATGGGAAAGATACAAACGGCCTAGCAACGCTAAACCTACAGGAATTTATTGACACAATATTTAGTTGAAGGAGACAACAATAAAATTCTAAAAAATACAAGAAGGAGAAATGTTTTATTCTCCATAAAGACTGGGTATGGTCTAAAACTTGTAAGCTTCATAAGGAGGTAATGATCACTGTCATAATCACCCCCTTGCGGGACATCTAGATTTGAGAAAATGTCATAATTGTCATCAAGGAATTTTATATGGTTGGGAATGAAGAGTACAGTAAAAGGCCACATCACATGCTGCCTAACCTGAACCAATTGAAACATTATATGAGCCAACTAGCCAGAAGACATAAGACCCCGCAGATTAATAAGCTACCATTGTCATCCTTGAGTGTGAATTCATCAAAGGCCTCCCAAAATCAAAATGATACGATGCCATCATGGTTGTGGTGGATTGGTTTACAAAGTATGTAGAGATTTTCCCTATATAATAAAATAACGGTGAAGGAAATGGCAGAGGTTGCATCAAAGAAGTATTCTATAGACATAGGATCCCTGAAGAAATAATCTATGACAAAGGGCCCCAGTTCATCGCCCGCTTATAGGGATACCCACTTTAAATCTCAAGATTAAGCCTTGTTGCTCATTGCTTATTACCCTCAATCAGATGGACAAACTGAGAGAGAGTAAATCAGATGTTAGAGCAGTACCTCAATTGCTACCTCACCTCCTAAAAAGTTTAATGGTTTAACTGATTGAAGCTTGCCCAATTCTTATATAATAAACTTCCCCACTTGTTACAGAGGTGTTGTTGCTTTTTACCAACCACAGTTTCCACCTGAGGATGATGGAGTGACACCCCTGAGAGACCAAAACCCACACACTATGATCTAGTAGATGAGATGAAAAAGTTTTGAAACACTGAGAGCTAACTTAGGCAAGGCGGTGAACGCCCATATGTGAAATGAATACCCACCACTTAGAGGCCACACATACCAAACTAGTGACCTTATCATTATCAATGACAAAATGTAGTTGGCCCCTACCCATTGAGAAATTTAATATGATAGGTATTGGTCCATTAAGAGTCTTACGCCAGGTAAAATAGATTGCTTACAAGTTTGAATTTCAGAAGGTTCCCTAATGCACTGGTGTTACATGTGATAAAATTAGAAAATTATAGCGTCTCATGCTGGAGAATACAGAAATTATCAAATTTAATAACCACAGGGAAGGTAAATTATATAGTAAAGAAATTTATGGATATAACGACATCATGAGGCAAACGCTGGTATTTAACAAAATTTCTAGTACCCCAGTCAAGGAACCTTCCTTGCAGATGGCGGATGATTGCGCCAACTTACCAAAAAAATTTGGAGGAGTTCTGGGAACAAAGGGGTATCTTCAGAGAGGATCAAATGACAGTCAAAGCGCTGCCAGACTGCCGCATTGCCTTGATATTCCTCTATATGACTACTAAGCCTTTATCTGATGAAACTAAGGCACAGGAGATTGGAAACCATCAGATTTATGTGCTCAAACAGTGATTTCAAAAAGATAAAGGTTTTTACATAATGGAAAGCATCAATAATAAAATTGGAAAAAATTGATTTAAGAAAATTATTTTGGAATGCAAGAGAGCTCTTCCAAAACTATAAGAATTATTTTGGCGTTTGGAAACAGTTCTAGAAGAGGCTTTAAATATCTAGAAGTTTCAAAAACACCATATAGGCCTTTAACCCTGCGAGGCTCATATGTAGCATACAAGCTGCCGCCCTGTAAAAATCCTAAACAAACACTAAATAATTTAATATATATTCCAATATAACTAATGTATAGTTATATTACATTTATTTTCAATCATTTATTTAGAACAGTTTTAGAACTTTTATTGGATAATTCAACTAATCCAAAATAAATTTTGCCTTAGATCTGCCTAAGGCCATCATGGCCTTATTTGACCTCTCCATAAGACAGACCCTGCTAATACCATCACCATCATGCTCATCATTCTCCAGGGTATATTTACCTAATGTACCAAAAGTTGTTAGACTAGGGCTCTATTCTCTAAATCACTATCAATTATCTGGATTATTACAAGGGATTTACTTCCAAATGTTTCATTATCATGTGGAGAGAACCTACTTGTCACAATCCAGGGACACTTGTGGGATGTTACTTGTGATAAGCTGATTTATGAGAACCTCTGAGAATCTAATTGTCCCATTATCTGATTGATAAGCTTTGAAAATCTAAGGTCAAGTTTACCACTGGTTGAGAAATTCCCATCTTGAGTGGTATCTGCAACAAAGAGCTAGAAGGATAAGAGGCTATGGAAAAAACTTCAGTGAATGAGGTGTACACTAATGCTATGGTAGGTTACAGAGTACTGGAACAGCAGGAGGCATTGAATTTGCTATACTGTCAATCTCCATAGGTTGCTTGGGCAAGCCTTAAGCCTGAGCAGCTACTGTTAATCTCACATAGAGCAATTAAACCATTCTGTAATCCAACTCTGAGCTAAGTAGTAGATCACATGTTTACCGTTGGAGGGGCAGCTTACACCAAAAACAGTTTTCATATTACTATTGCCCCTCTCTTCTATGGAATAAAGAAATTTAAGATTTTCTATAATTGATATTTGTGGCTAGCTAAGTGATACCTTATCATTCCAATAGTACAGAATCCATACCATTATGATAGCAGATGTACAAAGAAGAGGTATGCTTGCTTGAGATGCTGCTTCTTAGGCTGCACACTATACTCAAATGGAAAAACAATCACATTACTAGGCTATCATTTAAATAGTAAAGTATCAAGTGATATCATCTGATTATAGACAACTTTGGAGATATTAATCTCTATATATTATAATTGTTAACCTATTTAGCAAAGTGAGTGAATAGATTATTATCCAGCTCATATCAACCTAGAGAGCTTTAACTATAGTAAATTAGATATCCAATTTTTTTCTAATACCTAAAGAATAATATATAAGCCTTAAAGATAAGTCATTTTAGCTTGATGATGTTACCAAAAAGGCTTCTGAAACAATTTCATAAGATGCTTAACTACTACTCTGCAAAGTCCCTTTACCTCTTGGATAGAAAATTTTATCATGAGGCTTATTAAACTTATATACAATCATCCCTCACTATCACTACTAGCCTTATATAAACGGCTGAAATCACAATTGATTATAGATTAGTAAATTTCTTTTAATTATATAAGGATTTTAAGTTAATCAAACGAGCCTAACCAGCTTTAGAGACTAAAGCTATCCTGATAAACCGCCTTTCATCATATTAATGTATCTCACCTGGTCTGTTCCTAGATGCAGGATGCATAATTTAGTTAATCCTTTAGATATAGATGCAAAATGTTTCTACATAGATTTCAAAATATTACCAATTCGAGTATTATAGAGATATATATTGGTATTGATATATGCTGAGGTGCACCCATTTTATACCTAAAAAAACCTGGTGTTATCAACAATTGGTTCCAGGTTTTTAGATGTACTGACTTAGTGATAAAAGGATTGCCAGCCCTCATGGGTGATGTAAGTTCTAGGGGATCCCAATTTAACTCTCATCAGGAACGTGCAGTTCCCATTAAACCACTAGAGCGACTAAGCAACTATTGATATAGTTAGGCTCCTAATGGCTCTAAGGGATGGTTAGACAATTTCTTGGGTGCATGGAGCTGTTATTGACGTGCATCATAATTATCAACATACTAAAATTAAAAGGGCCAAATAATGTTTGGGTGGAGAATTATATTTACAATAAAAAAATAAGGGAAAGGTGAGAGCAAAAAAAGACAGTTCCCACATAAGTAAGGGCACTGGCCTACATGAAGGGAATGGGGTTGAGGTTTGTTAGCGCTGTTCTCATTATGCAGCTTTTGCATTTTTTAATCAGTTGCATGGTATTCCTAAGTTCACTCTCAAGAGTTTTAAGTTGGATTGCAAAAATAGTTGCAAGAATTGCGGTGGGGAGGGATGATGAGGCACGCCCTTATTGGCTGAACTCAGTTCAACTTATAAATTTATTTAAAAATTTATAAAGCAAAGCGTAATCCTCCATGGATCCCAGCACTGAATCAGCAAAAAAAGTCATACTTTCTATTAGGGACATTGGAAATAGTAAAATGGAAAGTCAGAATTAAAGATTAGAAAATTATTGTTACATCAAAATCAAGTCATCTTATCATAAAAAATTAGGGTTTAAATAATAGGAAATTTAATTTATTATAAAGGGGATTGAGTAACAGTTTAGAGAGCTTGTCTGGAGTAGTTTTATCCACTTTAGTCGGTATAGTTAAAGACTCTCTCTATAAAAGAGCTTAATAATCGCAATATATGAATAACTATCCAGTGAGGGGATTGAAGTAGGCGTTGAAATAGGAGATCTTTATATAAAACATTTTTTCTTATATAGAAAGGGTGGTAGGCACCACCTGATTATTTCATTTGTGAAAGTTCTAACAATATACTTTACTTTTTTCTATAACCTTATAACAATGTTGGATTATTGGGACTCTATCCTCACAAGGTAGATTCCACATTAGTGGGGTAGGGTGTGGAACAATGCCACTATGTCAAGGAGTAAATTGGAAGGGTCACCTGCCTTTTGAAAAGAGTAGATTACCCTATTCTGGGAAGCCATTATAGACTTGGGACGATCAGAGCAGATTATGGAAATTTGGAGTGGAAAGAACGGAAATACTTTTGTAGTGATTTGATTCTAGATGAGCGCTAGAATGGCGTACACTCTGAAATGCCTTATTGTGATGGGCACATCATTGTCAATATATTGTCAAGAAAGTATGATTGTATAAAGGAGATGAAGCAACCAAAATCTATACCATGTCAACTTTGAAATAATTTGTTAGAAAAGGTAAAGATTTATTTGGAAGGGGATCATTGATAGTTTGGGTTTAGAAAACTCACTATTGGCTAAAAAGACTAAAGCAATCAGAGATATTTTTGATTGGAGAGGAAAAGGCGATGTTCATGAGTAGCAGGAATATCATCAACCTTAGGGCATGCCAGCTTCATCTTCATCAGATCTATTGCTACATCAGATACATAAACCTTGTTCCAGGTTTGGGGCATGCACATGTTATGTAAGGCACCAGCGCATAATGATAAGGGCTCTGTAGGGCGACCATAGGAATCACATAAGGAGACAACCAAACCAATAAATGAACCCACAAACTTGGAAAAGGGTTTTGGCTGCATATTAAGAGTGTTGTTGGATTTTTGTTTCATTACAGAAAAATTTATATATATCACTGACTTAATTTTTAAGGACCAGGGGAGCTCAAGTTAGCTCTGATTAAGAACTGGCTGTTTGTGTTTGCCACCTGAGTAACCAAACAACTAGATTCATATGCTCTTAATGACTGTTGGGATCAGAGCTTAGGCATCATTTTTAATTGCATAGGTAAATGCAATTATATAAAGAGTAAACTGTTTGTATAGAGATACTCAAGTACGCAATCTAAACCTAGTTATTGAAATATGGTTTTACTAAAATAAGTGTTAGTTGAAAGCACACTGTAGTCTCAAGGTATTAATAGTTACTGAAGGCTTTAATGATATCTTTTTAGCTCCTGGTAGTAGGCTTACACCACATATTACCATATCTACTTTTTATAACTAAACCTTCCTTATATGCTTATATTTTACTACTATTGGTGCCTGCTATAATTAACTGCCCTTAGGAACAATAACTCATTGACTAAATGGTCAAAAACTGATGAGACCAAAACATTAACCTCAGGAATTTACACCATAGTAATGTTTATTTAATAAAGCTAAGATGCTGAAAAAACCAAAGATAATTACATAGTAGAAAAGTTTTTCGCCATCACAGGGCAATAAAATAAAATAATTTAGGCTAAGTGAATTGCATTACTAGGCCATGGGTCAAAGTAAGTTAGTGCAGATTATGATTTAAAGTTGAATACTGGTGAGGTGGAAAGGAACAATTGTACATTCCAAAAAACCTTTAATATAAATAATTGGCAATACTGATTATTATACATTTTTTCAGGTTTTAGCACAACAGAGATTAATTATCAAGGTAATAATATAAATTGACATTAGAAAAGTGGCCAGATTTATTGACGCCTCAGTCTAATTCTTAGTTAACTAAATCAAGTAAATTACATAATTTTTAAATAACTGGTCAGAACACATTACAACAGTGACTTTAATAATGAGGGGTATACAACTTCCTAAGCTCATAGAGTTGGCCACAACGCATGCCATGATTCTCAAAGTGCCAAAATAAAATTGCCAATAAAGCTTGGTCAAGTTTATATTTATATAAAATAACATTTGAGGGAATGGTGAGAAAAAATAGGTCAGTACCTAGAAATTGAGTCAAAATCTATATAAAGGGGAATGGGGTTTGCAGTTTAGTGGTGCTTTTCTTAGATACTGCAGCTCATGGGTAACTTCTCCAGTTGCTGGGTATTGTAAAAGGTTGCGCTTTGGAGGAATGGGTTAATTGCAATTTTATTGAAATTTTGCATTTGGGAGGGATGATGGGCCTGCCCTAATCGTTTGCTACTCAATTTAACTTTTAATTTTTATTTATAAATTATAAAATGAGATGCGCTCCACCCTTGAAGTTATGGCGCTCAATCAACATGAAAAAAATCATAAATCTAAGCATATATGCTGAAAATAGTAAAATGAAGAGCTAGATTTGGGATTGGGAAACTAGTACAACAAAATCAAATTATCTTACCATAAAAAGAAAAATATAAGGGAATAAAATTTTGGTTAATCAGAGTTTTTTTTGGAGAGGTTATCTGAAGTAGAAAGAACATAAACTGGAGTAAAATTTGCTTTTTGAACTTATAAGTTGAGGGACCTTTAGTCTCAAGAGCTTAAACCTATATAAAAAATATATGAGGCAGTATAGCTGTGTAGGCGGTTATCTAGGCATTTTCTAATTATACTGTTTCTATATAAAGAAGGGTAGTAGACAATACCAGGTTTATTGCTCTTTGTTAAAAGCCTAACAGGTAGGGCCTACAGGATTTAGGTAAGGTTGCAGGAAAGTTATAAGTGAATCACCAAGTATATAGTTCATCCTTGTAAAAGATATCTCTATCATGTGCATGATAAACTAAATAAACATAAAAAGCCCAAAAAATTAAACCAATGAATTGAATTATCATCTTCAACACATATTATAATTGCATACATGGTGTCAAAATCCTGTCAGGGTTTAACACTTGCTGGTGCTAGTTTGCACAGGATTTGACAATTCAGCAACAGGAGTATAAAACTCTTAACTGCTATAGTAAAAATGGGGGATTTCAGTACCACCAAAGGAATAAAAATGAGATAAATATATACTAAGAATTCAAGAATATAAGTTTTATATGTTTTATTAATGATATTGGCTGAGTAGAAAACGAAACCTCTTATGATGTCACTGATTAATAATTAAACTCAAATCAGGTTCAAAGTGTGACACGCATCAAATTTATTATTAGGTTTGAGCCAAATTAGGAAATATGGTCATTTGACCTATTGGAGCTCTTAGATCTTGCCTCACTTTATCAGAAGGGCTGATGGAGGGTCAAGTGTGGGTAGAACAAGTCCATGAGGTAATGTTTTAATGTACTTGAGCCAATCACTGCATAAGAAGTTATCTGAACCTTTTGGGACCCCCTCCAACCCTATAAAAGGTGCTAATCTCCGAGGTGTGGCTTGAATTATATTAGTGGTAAGGTGGGGAGGGACCTCAGAAGAGCTCCCTTGATTCTGCCAATGAGTTAGAATTTTCCAGATACCTAAACTGGAGCTATTTAACTGAGTCTTATTATTATTGATCAAAGTAGTACCCCAATTAGAAAGGTTCCACTGTAAATTGGCCATGGTCTTTTGGCCTTTTATTGTCATTTTCATCTAAAACGCTCTTCTCCCAATATTGGACTTGCAATTGTCTAAACTTGGTGCATCACTCCAACTTTCCTGGATCTCAAGTTGTATGGGTTTCTTTCTACCAGGTCCCTAAATTCTCTATCAATACGTCCTAATTAAATCTTGGTGTTTTCCCAGCATTCCATTAGGTTTTATAAAGGGGCAAAAGTTGAACAGAATGTGGGCCACTCATGCTGAATTAAAAATACCTCATGAGCTCACCCATCCAGATGAATTTTCTTGACCCACAAGTACAATATATTCAGAGCAGGACATACAAAAAATAATAATGAGCCATCTCTTCCATTATTAAAGTGTTTAGCCCCACATTTTAGAAAAATGCAAATCAAAGCATATAGAGTTACTTGTGGTAAAACATGGAAAATTGAAACTAGATAGAATGGGTGACTATTGCCTAGCAATAACAGAAAAGCCAAACGAACTTTAAGGGACTATATCTAATTCATCAGAATAGTAGCAAAGGAGGACTTTAAATAAAAAAATGATATACCATCTGTGGTATTTTTTTAGCTTTGGGTGATACTCTGTCATCATCATATTATCAAATTACTGATATGACAATAAATGTACCATTTGATTTACTAGCTTTAGATTATCAGATCAATATTGATCAGTATAGTTTTTATTCAAAGTGTGGGTTATATCAGGATCAATATCAGGTCAATTAATTTTATTTTCAACTAAACATGTTATGTAGAAGAAAAATAGTAACAGAACACAATGACGACTCAAGTATGGCTAACCAGGTCTGTCAGAGATCCTTTCCTTTAAAAATACCCTTTAACCTCTCTCCCAGCGTTAGGCTTGTACCTTAACCTGGGAAATTCAAACACTTTAATCAATGTTTTAATTGAAAGGAATGTGATAAATAAGCAGAAATGGGATATATTGGCAGCTTTTCACTTACCATTGTATAGGTTTATTCATCTTGAATAATAAAGTTTTGGAGTTCTAGACACATGGTTTTAGGCTCCTTAATTGCACTGATATGGCAATAGAAGGTTTGAAAGCCCTCATGGGTGAGACCTACTGGATTCTGGTTCAGTTGTAGAAAAGTTATATGCATCATCATCTGAGTATTTCATCCTCATATACACTTGCTCCACCCTGTGAAAAACCTTTTAGAATAACCTTATGAGTCAATCAATACATCCTTAACTGAAATTGCCACTTTTAACACATTAGACATTGCATACTGGTTTGCACAGATTTCAACACTAATGACCCAAGTTGTACAGGATTGGTTCTACCAGGTCACTAAGTTATTAGTTTTATTATTATAAAAAGTGTTTGTTGTTTAATCAACATTCAGCTAGGCTAACTAAGCGAAAAAGATGAACAACAAGTGGACATTAATGCTGCTTTAGAGACCCCTAAAGAGATACCCCTCTAGAAAACCCATATCTTAAAAGTAAAATAAGGTTTGATATACTCAAACAGTAATCAAGAACTAGCAAAAAGGTTCCTTTTATCACGAACCCTATTTTTAGGGTAATTCAACTTTGGAGCAGAAAAAGAGTTACTGGTATTACAAGTGGAGAATTTATGTTTATTTATTTGGGGAAGGTCAACCAGGGGACTTTCAATTCTGATATATTGGGGATAAACTAATGAAATTTGAAAATTAAGAGACACCCCAGAGGGTTCAAGGCCCCTCTTGTTGTCTCCAGGATCACCAAGTCCAGGACAGTATGGAGGTTTAGCTGGCTTATTCTTAGATTTAGCATGAGTGAAGGAAAGAATCAATCTTTAGGAACCATATGGGGAACCATGTGTTGATTGTCCTTCTATTACGTGGGTCATGTGTCCAAACAACCATGCTTGGAAATGGTCCAATATATGGCAGTGGAAACGGTTGATTGCTTCTTGGATTGTGGGCGTTGCTACTGTAAACAATTCCAGTACTATCTTATGGATTGTCAATAGTGCTATTGCTACTATTAATGCCCGGAGGGAAGGGTGGATAGGTGACTCCATGTTTAGAGCAAACATGTTCCTGACTAGACTGAATTGTTGTTTACTTTCTTGGCGGAATAGGCGCATGACCTCTTTCCATAAAGCCACTGATGTTGGACATTGTTCTAGACGGTGTGCTAGGCTTCCATAATGACCACATATTGTACATGAGGAATTGGCAGCATTTGACCGTTCTGCTATGCGGTATAATCTCCTCATACATCTCCACACATGTGCTCTTATCTTGGGCTGAGGTAGTGGGTGATGTGTGTATCTCCATACTCTTTTTTTAAAATCACCAGGTTGTATGGTATATCCATATGGTCCAGGTAATCAATTCTGGCTATGGTACTAGGATTCCTGCATATTATGTTACCTGTGACTATTTGGCCATTAATTTTCTGTCTGTGAGTTAGCCTTGGGCGTCCTCGGTGGCTGATTTGGTCACATATGTGGATCTTCCACTCTGATCTCCTCAAAGCTAGGAGTATTCGTTTGAAATGTGCAGGAGTGCCATGTGGGCCTGCCGCTGTAGAATGGGATGCCAGATACTTGATTAATGGGTTTGGGTGATCTGGGTTTCTTAATTGGAGTGCACGTGTGAAGCTATATCTTACTGTTCTGACCCAGTGTGTGTCTGGAAGATCTGGGCTAGTCACCTGAGCTATCCAGGATCCTAGTATATGGGTCGCTTGTTCTACGTAATTAGTAAGCCCCATACCTCCATTTCTTCTAGAGCCAAATAGGGTTTTGAGGCGTACAGGGGGGTTGTGGTTGGACCAGAGACATCCATGTAATAAGGCGTGAATTGTATTAAAGAAGACCGGTGAGAAAGCAAGTGCATGGGACGTAAACCATATGATTGATAGAATCATTGAGTTGGCTACCATGACCTTTCCTGTTAGACCTGTTTGATGTCCATTTAAGGAGTCAATTTGTTTTGTTATTTTATCTAGAAGTTGATTTTCCATCATGGAGTTGGCGTAACCTCCTGCTTTCAATCATACCCCCAAGTGACGGACAGGTCCAGCTGTTGGCTTGTTAGTAAAGGGAAGTTTCAGTGGGGTTATTGCTGATTTTCGCCTCCTATATCTGGTGAGGAGTCTTGATGTGTTAGTTTGTTGGCCCAGGGTAGATGGCGTCCAATGGGTCTGATATTTACCCAAGATTATGATTTCCATTTTCTCAGTGTTAAGTGATGCGTTGCTTATGGCTGAATATGCTTGTATTACCCTCTCAATTCTGCAAGCATCCTGATTGTTGGATACTCCCACCACACAGTCATCAGCAAAGGCCATCATTTTGACTGGTGGTTGGCCCTTGACGTTGATTCCTTTGAGAAGTGTATTTGTATTCCGGATTAGAGTATCCAAGCTAAAATTGTAAAGTAGAGGGCTTAAAGGGTCCCCTTATTTGTGTCCTCTCTGTGGAATGACTGGGTTTTTAGGGAGACTGCTCCACGCACAGCCATGGTGGCTGATTCTGTGAGTAACATCACCCAGTTTATGAATCTATTTGGGAGTTTAAATTTTTGAAGGCAGGCCCTGAGATAAGTCCAGTTCACCCTGTCGTATGCCTTCTGTTGGTCCAAGAAGACAAGCGCTCCAGAGGTTTTGGACTGGCAGACATTTGCAACTGTGTGGATGTTGTCCCATATGGATCTTCTTGGAACAAATCCATATTGTGATGGGGATATCGCGTTAGTTGCAATTTTTTAGTCTTTTGGCCATAATTTTTGTGAGTATTTTTGTGTCTGTGTTGATTAGAGAGATTGGGCGCCAGTTGGATAAGTTTAGTCTGTCTCCTTTTTTGAATAAGGTGACAGTGTAAGCTTCTTTGCCTCCAGGTAGGAGGCATGTTTCCATAATACATATGTTCATGGAAGCTAAAAGGATATTAGAAATGTTAGTAAAATATTTTATATAAAATTCATAGGGAATCCCATCAGGTCCAAGGCATTTCACTCTTGAGCACCGCGTACTACTTCCCATAATTCCTTGCACAATATTAGGTTATTTAAATTGTTACTTTTGAGCTGTGGTGTCAATGTGTGCACTTGCGAGGAATCTTTTGATTTTTTCTGATTTGACCAATTCAGATTTATATAAATTCGTATAAACCCTGTGCACTTTGGTCACAACTTCTTCTGGTTTTTCCGCTATGGATTTTTTCAGTCATTGGCCATGTGTGCAAGCTACCATATTTTTCTGGGCTTGGAATCGGCAGAAAAAATAGCTTGAGCAAGTTTCTCCATCTCTTATATTTTTTGCTCTGTATTAAATCCCAGCTCAGTGTTGGTGTTTGCGTATTAGGGTGTTTAGCAAAGCAGAAAACTCTGCCCATCTGCAACCCCATCCAGGACTGTACCCTATTAATGGGACATTGTTTTCCAAGTAATTGATTTCTGTCAAGGTGTACTTGATAATGGCTGAAGCTGCCCTGTATCTTCTAGATGATGTGTGTTTAATTTGTTGGATTGTTGATTTTTAAAAATTTCCCAGGTAGTTAGTGGGTCTGAGCAGAAAGGTGTTTAAAAATCCCAAGTTTAGGATATTTCCTCTATCCAGGATTGAAATTCTCAGTCGTCTAAACTTTCTAGGCATATTCTGCACCACCTGAGTGTTTGGGTAGTTGTTTCCGCTGGTGTTTAGGACACCAAAACTAGCCAATGGTTGGAAAATTTGATTTTCATAGTTTTGAATTTTTGAATTCAGTGGCAGAAAATTAATGGTGCGAGTATTAGTTCTATCCATAACATAGAGATAAGTGCACCATTGTGTACATGTGGGCGTGTCATGTTTTGTAGTAGGGGTGACCTTTTTGGTAGTGGATCATATAGTCCCAGGGTAGCCTTTAGTACACAAAGTTCCACTTGCCCTTGTGGTACCTCCGTTGTGTATGGCCATCAGTCAGTATCTGGGTTAATCCAGCAGTTCATGTCATCCATGACAAAAGTGTTTGCTGGAAGATTGAGTTGTGTTAGAGCTGTTAAAAATTCTCATCTGTCTGGTGCACAGTTTGGTGCATACCCAATGGCTATTGTGTGCACTTTGGTGTGCCATGAGAAGGTAACAGCTAGTATGCGGCCATCCAGAAATCAATTTTTATTGATAAATTTAAAGTTTTGGTTCGCGCATACTATCTCCCCACAGTGTTGCAACCAAAATGATATTGTTGGGAGGAGCATGTTTCCCATGCCTCCTCCTCTCCCTGTGGACAGTGAGCTTCCTGCACCGCCAGGATATCCACAGGTGGGTTTTGTAGGAGACTCAACTTCTTGGCCTGGGACGTTAAGGACTTAAGTCCCGCTATGTTCAGCGTCCCTAGCTCTACTGAGACTCCTGATGCACCTCAAGAGCAGTTAGCAGGATTCCTGGCCCTACTCCATCGCTCACATTACTCTCTAATGCACCTCTGCTGCGGAGAGTATAACTATGAGTAGGAGTTGGGGTGTATTCTGCCCCTTTCGTTGCTATGTTTTTGCTCCTCTTTTAACTTTGTTGGTTTTAAATTTATCATTGCAGTGCAAATGTGTGATCTTATTGGATGCATTATTTTCTTGCACATTCCATTATTGATTTTCATTCCTTATCAGGTTATGCCCCACAATTTTGATGGGTGTACTGAACCCTTGTTTTTCCACATTTATTTCCAAATCAGGTTCCACCAAACTCAATCTATTTGGATTAGTTGTTTAGTTTTCCACAGAATTTGATTGGTTCATTGCATCAAATTCATCCATGTCTTCCTGGATCTGTTCCAGTGATATGGATGATTCTGCCGAGACCTTTTCCCTGGCTGTGGCCAGCTTGCAAGCTTGTTTGGCCATCTTTCCTTCTTTTGGGGAAATTAATCAATTGTTTTATATTGCCCATGTTCTCCCAGTTGAATGCTTGTATGGTATCCATGATTTTGGCGTACTCTGAGTTATCTTCGCCCATTTCCTCTTCACAGAATTCCATTTCTCTCAGGCATTCTTTTATGGGCAAGCATGAATCTTGTGCCCAAAGGCCTGGCATTGGTTGAATATAGGGGGGATGCACTCTCTACTGTTGCACAGAATAGTTGGGATTTTTTCCCATCAATAGTGAAGGATGTGATGTGGGGGATTTTTTGTGATATCCTCCACTAACTCTTAGTTTGGGGAAATAATTGCAATTGCCTTCCCAGTGCTAAGGGTCAGTATCAGCTGGAATCTTTACATTGTATATTAGTTTAATTTCTCTGTAGGCTTCTAAGCCTTCTTGGAGATGTTGTTTGACTACTGTGCATGCCAGTGTAGTTGGAAGGTTTTTGAAAATTATAAAAATATCTTTTGACTCTGTCCAACGTGTACATTTGTTTAATACCAAATGTTGACCATTGGGAAGATTGAGTACCATTATGACCTTCACCGCTTCATTTGCTTCTTCAGCGGTTTTGAACCCAAGGTCTACCCAACCTTTGCGGATAGTATGAGTTGTTAAGTACACCGCATTCAGGAAAAATTCAAGTTGGACTTCACCAAACTTTTCCCACATTGTTGGTGTTTCTATGCCCAGAAAGACTCATATCCTGTGTTCCACTGATGACAGTGGTTACTAGTGAGATACTTCCATATAACTGAATTATTTTACCAAAAAATTCATGAAACCTGAAGGTTGCGCCACTTCAGGTTTTTTTTGTTTTTACTGATAATTTCGTATGTACTTGTGCGCTTGGTACCTTTGGGTGGTGCAGGTCCAGGTCCACTGCCCTTTACCACGTTCGCCCAATTCTTTGCTTTATTGCTCAAATCATCTCACCTGGTATTAATTATCAAATTGTACTATTTAAATCGAATTGTATTACTAAAAGTGATAGTAATCAGAGAGAAAAGTTCTTAAGTGAAGAATTTATGAATATATAAATTTAGTAGCTATTGGTTAATGCTAAATGCAAAACAAGAAAAACTTCATAGGAGGATTGTACTTTAGAAGCTTATTAGATAGGAAACTCTAAGAAATGCTTGTTATTTCTATCTGGGGTATAAATGCAACATGGGGCGATACATTTAATCATATATCAACAAAGTCTCAATGCAACAGTATATAGGCCCTTTGATGGCAACCACAAATTACCAGATCATTAGCCTCATTAATAAGTAAACAAAACAACTTTAGTGTTAATAATTACCTTTCCAATTTTGTAATAGAAAATCAGGTTTAAATAAGGCTAATGCCGCCCAAAAGACCTGATCAATTCTTTCTGTAAACTACCCAATTGGGACAATGCAATTTCCTCCTCTTCTCGGCCAAACAAGCCTATGATTAGTAATAAGATTATGGCAAATTGCTGGCAGTATCAGGGGAGACATTCAGAGGTCCTTCAACATCCTACATCGAATTTAGTTCAAACTCCAACGCAGAGACCAGGCACTTTTATAGGCCTGGAGGTGGTCACACCAGGTGAATTTATTTCTCCCCAAAGTGATTGGCTCAAAAATAACATTCTTTGCCTCAAACCTTGTCCTATCTACGCTTGACCATCCATCAGCTGTTCCATCAAAGCAAGGCGAGTTTCAAGATCTCCAATAGGGCAAACCCGCATATTCCCTAAATAGGGTCAAAGCCAATAATGAATTATCATGTAAATTTTATTTGAGGTGGGCCAACCTGAGGATGATACCGCACCAATTAGGGAAGTGAAGAAAATGGGAAAGGAGGATAAAACCTGGAAAATCTCCGTGCGCAGCGTATGATAGTCCAGGAACTCCATGGACCGCCTTTGCTATTTGCTATCTCAGTTTGGGGCATTGGCGCACAAAACCAACACAGTCAAAATCATCCCCTACCCAAAGTCCATTACCAGGATCGAACTCAGGAGGTAGTGGTAGAGGGTCTATACTCTATCACTGGGGTATCCTCCATTTCAATAATGAATTATTCACCTATATTGACTTAAGCCTTAAGTTGATTTTAAAACCAAGCAGTGCGGTTGTAAAAGAGTTTTTTTATCCCATCGCTGCCACTATTAAAATATTATAAAATTTAACTTTTTATTTAGTTTAAGAGTTTCATATTTTTATTTTAATAATATAAAAATACTCTGAGAACTATATTTCAGAAGTTGTAGATCAACCTCACCTGCAAACATGATTTTTGAAATCCAGGGCTCAAAAGCACCTGTGAGTAAACCAATGCTTTGGATTCCTATAAGTGGTGCTAAATATATGGGTACCTGTACACCACAATACTATACCAAAAATGGAGGGCGGTAAAGTGAGTACTCCTCTTCACCTTTCCACCGACAATAAAACAAGGATAGTTGCCATTGACTGCACCTAGCCAGTGCGCTGTCCCATCTTAAAAACCTTAAACAGCGCCCCCCTTCCACTTTACATGAAGATAACTCTTTTAAAGCCCCTCAAATGATAAATTCACCCCAGGGGAAGATAGCATTGCCTCATTTATATAAAACTACAAATCTGCCATGGAAGGCATGACTGACCAAAAAAGGTCAAGAACATCCTACCTCACCTAAGTTTCATGGCCCAGGAGGTGAAGGTCCCTCATATGGACACTCTGAGTACATGGCCAGAGGTTAATAATGCTCTAACTGCTGAATTTGGCTTAACGCAAAGTTTGAGGAGGGAATTAGAAGGCCTTCATGTGCCTCAGCATAAATTAAGGAGAATTGTTCACCACCTTTGTTCATCAGATTTATGGTGGAGCTCAGCCCCTGATACTTACTAAAATGTTACCTCTTGATGATGCCCTTGCTGCCATTCTAACTGGCTTAGATTCTCACCCTTCCATAGCAAGGCATCTTGTCTCCGTTAAACGTCACATTTGTGCTATCTTTAATATCAAGTAGGCGCTGCTAGAGGTTGCAGATATCTATAATGATGAGACTACTTCAGAAGTTGTGTCAAATCCGCAAGCCTTCACCATTGAGGACTCAACAACCATAGCCCTTCAAAAAAAATCCCAGATGATCCCTATGGCCCCACCTGTGTTGGTTACTACCCAAGACCAGAACCTGCTGTGCGGCTTAAACCTGATCTTCCTCCACCCTGAAAACCCAAAATTATCAATCCAGTGAGTTCAAGTGCGCTTCCATCACTGGGGCCGCGCTCTCTGCCTCTAACTTCTGGCAAAGTCTCACATTTCCATCCATTGAGCCTCTACTATGTCCCAAGCCATCTGTGGAAAGGTCTGTCCAGTGTCCCAAAAGGCTGCTCCTAAGCCCAAACTTCTCTCTCCGGTGACTTTCAATCCCAACTACCATGGGATCAAGGACAAGGCTCATCAAGCTAAGCTGTCTGCACCTTTAATGTTCATAGCTGCAGAAGGCCCCACAAATACTGAATTTATGGCTTCCACCTCCAACCGCCCTTTTAGCGTTCACCCAATGTGTGTGGACAACCCTTCAGATGACGAGTCTGAAGGGGGTTATGAGGACGTTATTTATTATATCCTAGGAGCCACTGTTGAAGTAGGTATAATGGATTGAATGAATCCTGAAGGAGTAGATAAAGCCATGGTCCCTCAAGAAACCTACCTTAATCAAGTGCTAGGGTGCCATGAGGTTATTGAAACCATTAACGATGCTGACTAGGTTATTGCTACATATATCTGACCAATTCATCATGTTCACACCCTACAATCCATTAAAATAACTATCCCAAGACAGCTTAAAAACTTGCCTTTACTATGCGTCTTAAGGAAGATTAGCTCTCCCCCTAACTTTGATGGGACCATAACTAAGGTAGAGGTCACTATTCAGAAGACTAGGTTAGGGCTATCTTGAACACTGGATCTCCCATGAACGTTCTTTCTTCCAAGATGATCAAGAAGATTAAGCTTGATCCTTATATTGAGTGTATGCAAAAGTTTGGATCATAGGGTCTTAACAACACCTGTGTTATTGGAGCCTACTCATCCTTGACTATTCAGATTGGTAATGTAAGTCTTGGGGAGTGTCCTTTGGCTCTTGATCGAGCTATCTTTCTGTTCCCAAGCAAGAAAACACTGAAGAGGATGGCGGTACCCCTCATCACCCAAAGCGATCTCGCCCACATAGTTGATGAGCAATGGGTGACAGCTCGCCCGCATCAGATCCCACCCCCAATTTCCTCACTCACCTTGGCAGAACTGTCGCGGGGAATCAGTGAAATCTGTGCTGAGATTATTGAACTGAAATCAGTCAGATCTAATTCAGGTGGCAATCGGGATGATGGCCAAAATTTGAATGGCTATAAAAACATGAAGAATGAAACATCAGCTGGATCACCTGATGGTTCTTATTTGACCCCAAAATCAGCAGAACAAATATTGGGTGCCATTGACGAGAGTTTGAAACCCCCTGATAGTAATTTGGGCATTGCGCCCAATGGGCCCCTATCGACTGAATGAATGGTTAATTGACTGAGCGCAGGTGGGTTGGCCATCCCAAACCCATTCCCAACCAAATGGTCCCATCCCTATATGGGATAGCCTTGGGGGATTCCCATCGCTTGTCAGGCCAAATGCTGTCATTCTAACCATTGGAAACGTAATTGACCCCTGGTCCAGACATTTGAGGTCGAACTGACTGAGACTCAGCCCACTGCCAAATTTTGTGATGACAGTTCTCAAAGAACAAACCTCCCCTCTACCATCCAATTTGCCAGTTAGGCCAAATTTGTGGATCCCGACCACGTTTTTATCAATTGACCACTATTTAATCAGTTGTAAGGCACTGAGAAGATTGTTAGTAGATTTTTCTTACTTTATTTCCCAAATAAAAATTTTATTGAAAAACCCCAAATTTTTATCTCCTTCCTTTCAACCACATTCCATATGGTGTTTACCTGGTGGTCCGCCGCTCCGCACTCTGGGTGAGCCTTACCAATACTCTTGGTTACTATGATTCCCTCTATCGCCAATTGGGCTCTACAACTCCAAATTTTTTGCTCTACAACCCGGTTCTCATGACCTTTTGGCAGCAATATACAGGTGTTTTATGGCCCTATGTTCGCCAACTACAAGAGATAATTCACCTCTCCTTTACCCCAACAAAATGGTCTTAAACAACAAGAATCTCGCAGAAACTATCCCAGTAGTTTCCACCCCTGTGACCAGAACCCCTGGGTCTGAAAAATATTCAGTGTGGTTTGCTGTTAGGATACTCCTAACCCTGACGTTTTGCCACCATCTTGTGGTGTCCTATTTCCCAGCTCCATATCAAGTCATACGGTCAGCAATGCCTCTGGAATTCTGGCTTGCTTTCTGGATGCTTACGCATCCCAATTGGCAGGCTGGTCTAAACTTCTTCTACCATTTCCATGACATAATTGACCAACCATTACTTCCAGCCACTTCCACCTTGATTTTCGAATTAGGCACCACAGTGGTTACTCTCTACCAGATGAACGTGCAATCAGTTGTATGCTGTTTGTTGCTTATTTGGTCACTCTTTAACTTTGGGAGGAGCATCCACTCTATTTTGGGAAAAATCCTTCAAGCTACCCAAGAGGTGAAGATTGCATCTCCTCCTATTTCCTCTGGTCTGGGGAAAATATCAAGTATCCCTTCCCAATAAATCACCAATCAGGTTCTGGACACACTCACCAAAGTACAAATGTGCATAACAATCGCACTCAATAATGCTTCTGTGATATCTCAGTCCCAACAAGGTCTCGCATTGTTTGATGCCATGGATGGGGAGGCTCATCGCTGGGTGAGAAGTCTTTTGCGTTCTTCCACACAAAAGGAGACCCTGCCTCCCTGATGGCTGTTGTATCGGCTGCATTGAACCCCCTTTTGTCCCAATCAGACAATTTATTTAAACTTCTCTTTGCCATGACTGAAGCCCCTAGTTTGGCTTCTCTGATCTCTACCTTTCGTGAGTTGGCTCCCACAACAGAACTATCTATTGACATGCTTCAGGCAGTCTTTAGAGCGAGTTTGGATTCAGTTTCCGCTCACCACGTGGTTTGGTCTACCACCCAAGGATTAATAGATCAAATAGGCGTCACTGCAACTACTATCAAAGCTTTGCCTCGCCATGTTTCCTCGTATCAGAAAGGGAATTTTGTGATAGGATTTCATAACAATGGCGCAGATGACGTGCCCGACACTAAAATAGTAGTGGACATGGGTTCCAACCCTCCCAGAACTCCCGAGTCCAAGTTAGCGTTCCCAGAGATAAACTTTAATGACTCTGTTCAAGCCCAGACAAAGGAAACGATTAGCCCAGTCCTGGTCCTCCCAATTTTTGCTCCAACTAAGGATCCTGACCCTGTTCCTGACCCACCTATCATTTTTCAGTCACCCATGAGTCAGTCATATCTCCCAATAAACAAAATTCCGCTTATTTCCTTGTACCCATGAGAATTAGTATCAGTTCCCACCATGTCTCCTTTGAAGCTCTGGTGGATACTGGAGCAGCGGGGAACTTCATGAGTGTAGAGTTGGCACAACAACTAAAACTGGATATGGATGTGGGCTCCTCAGTAATGGTGGCCTCCTCTGCTTATCAGTCTTCATATGTTGTTTGCTGACCAATATACTTCTCAATTCACCAATATAACTTCTGTGATCATTTTTGGCCATGCCAAACCTGGTATTTCCGGTGATCTTGGGGGTGGGATGGTGGCGCTGACAACATGTAAGGATTCATTTGGAATTGAATACGTTGTCATTTGCTAATGACAATTTGGGGGGAGAGTTCCCTCTGATCAACACCCTCGAGAAAATCCAAGGAACCAGCTCTATCACCACCCTAGTCACTTCCGCGGGCATTCTGGCTGAGTTTCCCAAAAATTTAATGCCATATTGCAGATTTTTTGACATGGAAAAGGCGGACCATCTGCCAAAACATACTAGGTACAATTGCAGATCTTTGGACAACTGTGGAATTGGTGAACATCAATTGCCCGTTGTATCCCCATATGGCGGAAGAAGAAGTTGCACTCAATGCCTGGTTGGACAATATGTTAAAAAAAGGCTGGTTGTTTAAAGAAATGTCTCCCATTGCTTCCCCTATCATCTTTGCAAGAAAATTGGATGGATAGCTCCGCCCTTGCATAGATTATGGTCACCTGATTAAAATCACAGTTACAGACCCCTAACCATTGCCCCTGGAGCAAACAATCAGTCAGGCAAATGCCAAATCCCGAGTGTTCTTGAAACTCGACCTGGTGAATGCTTTCAATCAGATTTGAGTAATGGAAGGACAAGAATGGCTGACCACAATCTGAATGAGGCGAGGCATTTTTCAATTTCGCATAATGCCCTTCAGGCTGAAAAATGCTCCCGCTACATTTCAACAAATGATTGACAATGCGTTAGGAGATCTCCAGTTTTCCTGTGCTATTGCTTATATCGATGATATCCTAGTCCATTCCCCAACTCCTGAGCAACACGCTATTGACTTAGAAGCAGTGGTGGTTGCTTTGCATAGAGCAGGCCTGTTCCTCAAAGCTTCCAAATGCGAGTTTTACAAGGAAGAGGTTACATTTCTCAGAAACTTGGTACTTAAAGAAGGGGTTGCCATCTCCCCAACAAATTAGATGCAATCTGAGAATGGCCAACCCCAACTACACAGAAGCAGCTTCAAAGTTTCTTGGGTATTATCATTTTCCTAAAGAAATTTTCCCCCGCACTTTCTCAGTTGGCCGCCCCGCTCCACCCCCTCACAGGGAAAAATGTACCGTTCTGTTGGACCCCCAAATGCCAGCAGGCTTTTGAATTGATTAAAAGTGTTCATGTCTCCTCCCATTTTGAAACATGCTGATCCCACCAAACCATATATTGTCGCATGTGATGCTTCATTGGTAGCTGTGGGTGCAGTGCTGCTTCAGGACCATGATGGTCTCAAACATCCGGTTGCTTACTTCTCCCAAAATTCACCGCTACAGAGCAGTCCTGGGCCATTTATGACAAGGAACTGGCCGCTGTTGCATGGGCATTAACTCATTGGTGGTACCTGTTGCAAGGTGCTCATCATGAGTTAATGGTTCGCACAGATCACCAAGCTCTCTTGTATTTTTGCAAACCCCAAAAATTGGCACACCGGCAAGCCCAAACCTATTGGGACCTGTGCAGTTTTAACTTCAAATATGAATCTGTCAAGGGTGCGCTAAATGTCCTTCCCAATTTCCTAAGCCATAGTCCCGCTCACTGCCCTTGGAGCCTGAGGAAGAGGATCTCATTACCATGATCCCTGCCACTCAAATCCTATCAATTGCTCCCTCCATTGTTTCCTCTGCCGCGCTGTTGCCTGATGATCCATTATTAGCCCATTTGCTAGCTAGTCAAACGGCCTGCCCTGAGGGCGTGGAGTTGATTGAATACTTGACTCATTCAAGCCCCAAACATTCCCTATATTCTTTAGAAGAAGGTCTCATCTACTTTTGTTCTCATGTTTGGGTACCTCCCTCCTTCTGCCTGAATGTATTCCATGCACACCATGATCCCCCCGCGGTCAGACACCCCAGTAACAAGAAATGCATCGACCTGATCAAGCAAACCTTTAATTGGGCAGGACTGACCAAAGAGGTTCTGACTTGGATCACCGATTGTGTCACTTGTGCTAGGGCCAAGTCAGATCGTTCTGGAAAAATGGTCTCCTGCACCCTTTACAACAGGCGGAAAGTCCATGGACCTCGGTGTCCATAGATTTCATTGTCAAACTTCCCTGCTCCAATGGTTTCACAGCGGTAATGGTGGTAGATCGCTTTACCAAATTTTCCCTATTCATTCCTTGTACTTCTGCGATTACGTCAGAAGAAATGGCGCGTCTATTTATTCGCCATGTGTTTTCAACGTTCGGCCTTCCCCAGGAAATTGTTAGTGATAGGGGTACCCAGTTTACCACCTAGTTTTGGAGTGAACTCTTGTCAATCCTTAAGATAACCCCTTGTTGATCCACGATGTATCAGCCCAGTCTAACGGCCAGACTGAGCGGGTTAACCAAGTTCTCAAACAGTACTTGCATTGTTATGCAGTAGCAGAACAAGATACCTGGGCTGATGACCTGCCTCTTGCCCAATTCACATATAATAATGGGACTCACGCTTCCATGGGTTTCTCACCATATGAAGCAACGTTGGGTTATAACCCATCATTCTCAGTTGGGCCTGCTTGCGACCAGAAGTGCAAGCTGCTGCGATCATGCTGGCCATATTTGATTGACCCAAGCTTTAGTGTGGGAACACCTTACTAAAGCTTTTGATGACTATAAGCAATTCGTGGATTGTAAGCACCTTCCGGGTCATGACTTTAAGGTGGGTTCTTATGTCATGCTTGATACCTGCCATTTGCAGATCCAAACCCCTTCCCACAAATTTTCCAGCAAGCGTTCAGGTCCCCACTTAGTGGAGGAGGTATTGGGTAATGGGGCGTTTTGATTGAAGCTTCCCATGCAATGGAAGCAACACCCAGTTTTCCATGTATCCCATCTGTCGCCCTTCAAGGTGGTGATTCCCACGGACCCAGAACCAATCATTGTCAACAACGAGGAGGAAGCCAAAATGGAGGTCATCTTGGCATCTCGGAAGTTGCAACAATCAGTCTAATACCTTGTGGCCTGGAAAGGATATCCAGCTTATGAAAACAGTTGTGTCAAGGCGCGCAATTGTGCGAATTGTATGAACCAGGTTGACGCTTTCCACACATCCCACCCTGAGGCTCCCCACCCGCTGCAGAAGGCCGCAAAGATTATGGCTATCAAGTTACCTAAAGCGCATAAGAACGTGGCTCTGGTGCAGTTTCCCAGTGGGGGGCCATCCCTTTGGGAAAAGGAAAGGGTAATGTAAGTCTTGAGGAGTGTCCTTTGACTCTCAATTGAGCTATCTTTCCGTTCCCAAGCAAGAAAACACCAAAGAGGATGGCGGTACCCCTCATTAACCAGGGTGATCTCGCCCATATGGTTGACGAGCAATGGGTGACAGCTCTCCCGCTTTAAATCACACCCCCAATTTCCTCACTCACCTCGGCAGAACTGTTGTGGGGAATCAGTAAAATCTGTGCTAAGATTATCAAACCAAAATCAGTCGGATCTAATTTGGGCAGCAATTGGGCTGATAGCCAAAATTTGAATGGCTATAAAAACATGAAGAATAAAACATCAGCCAAATCACCTGACAAATCTGATTTGACCCCAAAATCAGCAGAACAAATATTGGATGCCATTGACAAGAGTTTGAAACCCCCCAATAGTAATTTGGGCGTTACACCTGATGGGCCCCTATCAACCAAACAAATGGTTAGTTGACCGAGCGCGGGCGGGTTGGCCATCCCAAACCCATTCTCAACCAAATGGTCCCATCCCTATATGGGATGGCCTTGGGAGATTCCCGTCGCTCATCAGGCTAAACGCTGTCATGCTAACCATCAGAAACGTAATTGACCCCTGGTCCAGATGTTTGAGGTCAAACTGACAGAGACTCAGCCTGCCACCAAATTTTGTGATAACGGTTCCCAAAGAACAAACCTCCCCTCTACCATCCAATTCGCCAGTTAGGCCAAATTTTGTGGATCCTGACCACGTTTTTACCAATTGACCACTATTTAATCAGTTGCAAGGCACTGAGAAGATTGTTGGTCGATTTTTCTTACTTTATTTCTCAAATAAAAATTTTATTGAAAAACCCCAAATTTTTATCTCCTTCCTTTCAACCACATTCCATATGGTGTTTACCTGGTGGTCTGCCACTCCGCACTCTGGGTGACCTTACCAATCCTCTTGGTTGCTATGATTCCCTCTATCGCCAATTAGGCTTAACAAGTCCAAAATTTTTGGCTCTACAACCTGGTTCTCATAACCTTTTGGCAGCAATATACAGGTGTTTTATGGCCCTATGTTCACCAACTACAAGAGAAAATTCACCTCTCTTTTACCCCCAAAGAAATGGTCTTAATTAACAAGAATCTCGCAGAAACTATCCCAGTAGTTTCCACCCCTGTGACCAGAACCCCTGGGTCTGAAAAATATTCAGTGTGGTTTGCTGTTGGGATACTCCTAACCCTGACATTTCGCCACCATTTTGTGGTATCCTAATTCCCAGCTCCATATCAAGTCATATGGTTGGCAATGCCTTTGGCATTCTGGCTTGCTTTCTGGATCCTTACGCATCCCAACTGGCAGGCTGGTCTAAACTTTTTCTGCCGTTTCCATGACAGGTAATCTCATCTTGTCAGCTCCCATGTGGCTTTGAACAATAACACCCATGACATGATTATTGGAATACACTTTTTGATTGAGTATGATGGTACAATCAACATGAAACAGTGTTACCTCTCTTCATACTTGGTTATGAGGTCCCTCTAATCTTTAACAATAGTAAACCTAAAATAAAAATTTCCTGTTTAGTTAAATGCACATTCTCTGCTTTACCTTTATTCTACACTACCTCTGGAAGCAACACAAAAAAGGTGCCCAATTCAGTGAATTCTTCAGAGGGCATTCCCTTTTATGCTTCAGAGGAAAAAGTAATAAAGACTGGTGAACTATGGGTATTGCTACAAATTTATATATAAAGATCCCCCAAGCCTGTCTGCTGCCCATAACTACATTGTTAGAGTAAGCTTTTTAGCACCCCAGATGTTGCTGGTTATACTGGACCCCGCCTATCAATGTTCCATTAATATTTTATTGGGGAAACTTACCAATAAACCCAATATTGTCAAAAAAACACAAAGAGATAGAAAAAGATATGTTAATTTCCCTCAATGAAATTGACAGATTCCACTTTATTGGGTCAATGTTAGATAAGGGTTTACCCACTGACCAGTTGGTGTGTACTCTGCCTAACGTCCACATTTCAGATGACCTAACCCTGGATGAGATTAAAAAGTTCATTTTTATTGGGTACATATGATGATATATTCCCCAGACTGACACGGATTATGGGCACATGAAGGGATGGAGTAACACCATTGATGTTGGTGATGCCCAACCTACTCAACATAAACCTTACCATAAAACCAAGGGTGAAAAGCAATTGAGATTTAAGCTCAAGCAGCTATTAGTTGCTGGGTTATTAGTACCATCCCAAAGTCCTTGGGCGTCTCCTCTCTTGCAATTAAAAAGAAGAATGGAGGTCATTGAGTAATGATGGATAACTGTAAACTAAATAGCCTCACTAAAAAGACAGCTATTTTATCCTCACATAGATGATGCCTTGCACAACTATCCGGCTCAAAATTATTCTCAGCCATGGATTTGGCCAGCAGATATTGGAAAATGGATCTTTCTCCCCAAGATCAGGAGAAATGTGCTCTCATTTTCAGTGAAGGCTTATTTCAGCCTACCTGCCTACCCCAAGGGCTATGCAATGCACCAGCATCCTTTCAATGTGCAATGGATGACATTCTGTGGGACCTCAAGCTAAGCTGTGTAGTTGTTTATCTTAATGACATCATCATCTTTTCTGCAATGTTCACCGATTATCTTGCTCATTAGAATATTCTTTCAACGCCTACAGGATTCTAACATCAAGTATAGACCGTCAAAATGCACTTTATTTAAAAAGAAGCTAGACTTCCTCGGACATGCTGTCAGATAATGATGGCTGCCCCAGAAGTAAACCCTTTGACAACCAACAAATCAGGCTGATTATTTTCAAAAACTTGGACCAATTACTCTAATTCTCAACTAAAGCCAATTACTTTATATGGATCAGTCCGCATATTCAAAGACCAAGTTAATTCAATTATCCACTTTACAGCTTGGACTGAATATCTAAACTTTAATTAAATAAATTAACTACTATTAAAATCTGGCCCAAATATCTTGCATAATTTAGGCCGATTATAGATGAAAAAACCTCAGCATTTGGTCCCAATTAATCAGGAGAAATATTGAACATTCATTTTATAGAAAACATCTGGGGATCAGTCCTAAAAATAACCTTTAGAAATCTTTGAACAAATAGAATAATAATATTGACATCATAAAGCCATAATCATTTTCCCACCCTATGATAAACTTTGTATGTTGATCCTCATAATTGATTGATAGCACTTGCACATGGAACACCTGAATGTTAGTACCTAGTGATATAGAGAGAGGCTTGCCAACTTCCCATTAAGGATTATGTCAATTAATTATAATTGATGTCAAATTTCCCAGAAGTCATATTTTGTCAGCAGTATGACAAAACTCAAATTGTGATGATCCTAGGACAATTTTGCACGTCCTATTGCAAATTTATTCCCTGAATTCTTCCCAAATATGAGATTATTTTACCATCAATAGTCATAACAATAGGTAATAATTGTATCAGTTCAAGGGCTGAACTGAGACAAAATCTAATAATTTTTAGAAATTTTGTGCTCACTATGTGGCCAGAGGATTCCCTAGTGGTATAAATACTGGCACCTGGCCTAATGAATTAGCATCCAATAATATCTCTTAAATAGAAAAATTTTTAATGAATCTATTATCTGGCTTCTATCAGAAGTTTTTACTTGAAGATTGTCAACAAGATGACATTTCAGAATCCTCTTCTTGTATCCTTGCCTGCCTTGGTAGAACTTACCAATTTATAGGGAAAATTAAACCCAAGATTGACCAGAAGACTCGAAAATATTCAAATAAGCCTAGTGAGCTTCCAAATGGCTGAAGTACTGTAAGACACTGGCTAAATTGAGGATCTTTCAGCTGAACTTCTTTTTTAATTTTTGTTTAGGAATTAATTTATCAAGCAAGTAATCCTTTTAAATTTAACAAATAGTGCTCACTCTAAAGAGTGACACTCTCTTAAATGTACCCACACAACCAACTACTGTCAGATTTGGCCAGAAGATATAGCAAAAATGAGATGGAAACTAGTGAAAAGAGATCTCTGATTATTTTACTACCAGCCACCAAGGCTCCAATGTGGGTAACTCCTATTCCCTGGATCTTATCACAGTGGAGTGAGCTCATGTAGATACAACAAGCCCAATTGATCTTACATCTTAAAGTGTAAAAGCTATGCTGGAAACTTTATATCAGGGTTTTAGGATTGGTACTTCACAAATTGATCCCTCCTTCAGCCTGTTCTATTACCTCAAAGATGAGACACTCAAGATGGAGGTATACATGAAGTACCGTGATGCTACCATGGTATCTCCTACCAGATTTCTCACAGACAGTCAAGCAACTAATAAATCCTGGTTAACTTTGTGCAACCCTCAATCAATAATAACCAGAAAATCCTTGCTGGACAAAATCTGGAGCTCATGGAAATCTGCCATGTACAAGGGGAGGAACAATCTTCCCAAAATTCTCTAGCTGACAAATTAAATTCCAGCTTTACTGATGTTCAAAAAACAAACTTAGATAATACAGTACTAGCCAATGAATCTCATGAGAGATTAAACACCCTTGAGGAGATACTAAAGTGAAGGAGTCCCAAATTTAGCTGCAGAAGTTCTTGCTCACCATGGGCTATCACAAAAATGGTTACAAAACATGAATACTTGCTGTCAAAAACTGGAAACTCTTTATTTTTTTACTTTGATCTCAGACAGAACGACTCACAATGAAGGCCAATTTGGGCCGATGTGAGCACATGGACTTAAATTTAAAACACGTCAACTGTGAGAATTATGTTTTGAATGAGCTGGGTATTGTGAATAAAAAACATCAAAGACTTTTGAGCATTACCAGCCGTCCTAAATAGGGATGAGGAGGATGCCAGATCAAAGAGGGATTTTAAAAAATTTGGAATGTTGTGTAAAAGTTGCAGGCCAGAAATACTGAAATTACCCAGGAGAATTGGGAACTCAGAATGCAATTAACAACTGAAGATTCCTGAGAAGACAGTATGGCCAAAAATATTAAAAGCATAACGTCCAATCAAGCTTTATTCAAAAAGGAACATGACAGCCTTAAAAAAGAATTTTAATTTTTCAAAAACAAAGCTTCCAGTGCTCACCCAGCCTTGACAATAGTGAAATTGGAAAAAACTCTACCTATTTGGCCAAAAAACAATTTGGAAAAACAATTAAGGGACAAATTCAAGTATCAGAGTCCAAAAGTTCGGAGCAATATCATATAATTAAATCATCAGAAATTGACATTGCTGCAGAAACTGATATATCAAACATTTATCTTATGGCTAGAGTTCTGGAATCAATCCCAACTCCAGATACTCCCCAACAAGAAAGAGGGTCAATTCTAAATGATGATACACCAAGACGTTCAATTACTAGAAGTACAACACCTATGCCCAAAACAGGGTGAGATAACTTTAAACCTTTAAACTTGCCAAAGTTTGATAGAAATGGGAACGTTCACTCTTTTCTCAAGATATTTGAAAAGGCAATGTGGGGAGCACCAGACCATGCAAAAGGATCAGCACTAATCAACTCATTTGATGCCAATAGCTGTGACCTCGTTATGCTTTATTTGGGCGATGATTGGTCCTATATGGATGCCAAAATTGCAATAACCAAACAGTTTGGGGGCCTGTAAAATTAGAGTCTCAAAAAGAGAGCTTCTTTTTATTGTATTCAATGAGAATGAAACTATTAAGGACTTTGCAAGCAGATTTTTCCATGAGGCACAAGTCTTGTTCAGGTGCAATGCAATAGATAAGTTTGTCGCTAATATTGTAATGGAACACGCAGTCATGCCCTTACGTGACTTGCACCATGTCATGATACCTGAATTCAGTGAAAAAAGGGAAACTTAAGAGCTTACCTATTACTTAAGAAGCTGTTCCCACAGTTTTTATACCCCTAATTGGCCTAAGGACCAGCAAAAACTCCGATTTTTTGGGCCCAAAAAAGCAACATTATGTCCAACTATAGGAAAAATTCCTAAACTACAAACCAAAATTTGATCAAAAAAGCATCCAGTGCCGATTACATGCCACGACTGTGGGAAAAAGGGGCATTTTGCTAGCCAATGCTACAGACGGTTAGACAAAAAACCTGGGATCAACGTTGCTCTAGAAATCAACAGTGACAGCGAGGAGGGAAAAGATTAGGTGGAGTAGAGGCGGAATGCTCTTACTCCACCAATGTTCACCAAGCCATTCCACCTGACCCTGGCAAGCCCTTTAGGCCAAAGATGTTGCTGAAGACAACCTCCACCATATTGTGGTTGACAATGTCCTTATGGTTACTACTCAGGCCAAAGCAAAAAGAACTAAACCCTTGAAAATTACTAAAAAAGCCCAAGAAGAGGTGTCAAAAACTTACGCAAAACAGGTTTAGTGATCAGGTTTTGGACCTCCAAACTGGATGTTCAACTGACCTACCTTTTCTTAACAACGTACAAGTAGCTATTCCCATGAAGACCTTAGCAAATACCTTCCCAGATATTTTCTCAAGTCTAAAATCACATATGGAATTTGGAAGCAATCAGAGTATTTACACAATAAGTACTTCTGAAAACTTTTCTTGATAAACTTATGTGGGCATAGCAGTAAATAAAGTGTGAGTTCAGGCCATCAACGATAATTGTGCCCCCTATTAATATATTCAGCACAAAATTTGTTAAAAAGTTGAAAATTGAACCTGATGTTGCCCACTGTCAGGAATATGGTACAGCTGGAGCACATTCAACTAGTTCTTTGGGCACGTATAGTACCCTACCTCTCAGATTCAGATTCACTGTAGTGACAGCAACTGAAATAGTGTTACAAAATATGAACTATTATATCCTAATTGGGACTGATTTCACAAGGAGATATGGAGTTGTTACCAAACATAAGGATGATAACATCACCATTCTTGGCCAGGCTGCCCACTTTATTATAATAAGGATAGGGCATTTAAGAACAAGAATCCCAGCCTATTCATGAATTTGGCCTACAAAGAAAAAGTAGTCCCAATTGAGTATGTTAAAGTGCAAAAAAGATAAAGACACTACCTACCTAGATCAATAAGTCAAAGGGCATCCCATTTTGGTCAAATCAGCACATTACTATAGTATCCAGAGATCAAGTAAGCATCCTGACTGGACTGACAATTAATATTTTTAAAGGACTTTATAGCGAAGTATATCAACCATGGTCTAAATATTGATTTGAGCTGAACATTGCCCCTAGTATCATCATTCCTGACCATGGAGAAGTTCACATCTTGTGTGCATACCTGCAAAATCGGCCCATCTCCATCAAGCGAGATCAAACCTTCAATTTTATGCATCTGTTCCCTACCATGGAAATAACTCATTCCATGAGTTTAGAACTTTTGTCAAATTAGGCCTCCCAATAAAGACAAAATCCGAATGAATAATGCTGTCCCTATGGCCAATATAAGCAATCTGAACAGCTTTGAGTTAGGCTAAGCTCAGGAGTTATTTTATAAATATTGGGAAATATTTGCACAGGATGATTTTGACTTGGGATGTGCTAAGGGTGTCGCCACAATATTAATGCCAGAGATCACAAACCAATTTGAATATGCCTGATTAGATGCTTGAAATAATCAGAAGAAGCTGTACCCAAGGAGATTAAGGAACTCCTTTATTGTAGCATATAGTGCCTTCAAAAAGCCCTTGGGTGGCACCAATTTTAATAGTGAAGAAAAAGGATGGAAGCAACCGAGTAGTTATTGAATACTGGAAGTTAATCAACATCACAAAGAAGGACTCATACCCTCTTCCATGGATTGACAATGCCTTGGACAGGATAGAGGGAGCGGAGTCCTTCTTGGTAATGGCCTTATCATCAGGTAATGACAAATAGATTTTTCCAAAGAGGAGCACGAAAAATGTGCAATCATAACCCAAGTGGGCCTATTCCAGCTGACAAGAATGCCTCAAGGGCTCTGCAATGCCCCAGCTACCTTTCAGAGGATCATGACACAATCCTGGGTTATTTTAAGTTGTCATGTGTATTAGTGTACATTGACAATATCAACGTTTTCAGCCGCACTTTTGATGACCACCTGGAACACTTAGAGAAGGTTTTCAGAAGGCTAGCTGATGCAAACTTAAAAATAAAAACCAAAAGGTGCAGGTTCTCAAAGACAGCTGGAATACCTTGGCTTTGTAATTGACAAAGTAATTCTTCAGCCCCAAGCTTCTAAGCTAGATTCATCCTCATAATTAAATGGCCCAAATCCAAGTGCAATATTCAAGTATTTTTAGGCATGATTAGTACAATTGCCAATTTGTTACTGACTTTGCACAACTTGGAGAGCCGTTTTGCCATCTACTTAAAGATAAGGTCCCAATTGACTGGACTCTAGCTTTCCAAAATACATTTAGTCACTCTTATTGGCACTATTGGTAGCGCCTGTTCTTTTATACCTGGACTTTATTTGTGAATTCATTGTCCAGACAGACGCATCCTTAATGGCAGTGAAGACATATTATCTCAGATTGGGGAAGATGGCAAATAAGATTAGTTGCCTTCACTAGTCAGACCTTAAATGTTTACAAGAGAAATTATACGGTGACAGAACGAAAATGCTTGGCTGTCATTTATGCATGCAATCATTCTAAGGTCTACCTGCATGGAACTCATTTCAAAGTTGTTACTGATCATGCATCCCTAAGATGGCTGAACAACCTAAGAGAGCCTGAGGACCAATTAGCCCTCTGGGCATTATAGCTTTAAGCTTATGACCACACAATTGAGCATTACGCTGGGCAAAGCATCAAAATGCTGATTGCCTTTCCCAATTGCCCACTACTGCAACACTTAGTCTGGCCGCCAATGAGTTGTTTAAGAAAATAAAGTGTAGAGAACCAAGATGAGCCTGAATCCGTCCAAAAATAATTATTAGATTTAAAAAAAGTGCAACTATTGAGAAAGGGACACTTTACAAGATCATCAAGGGTAAGAAGTATATTTCTAAGACCATCATCCTGAACAGACATCATTTTGGCTTCCCATAAGGCCATAGGGCATGGTGGATTCAAAAAGGCAAAAGAGCTTCTGAAGCAATTCTACTTTTGAGAGTCAATGCATTTTATCATCCAAGAAACGTTAGAATGCTGTGCAGAGTGTCAAAACAAGAAACAGTTCCAAAAAAGCACATCTTATCAGATTGTTCGTCCCAAGTTTGCATGGTACACCATATTTATCAATGTTGGAAGCCCTCTTCTAACAAGAAATTTAAAGACCAAGTACAATATTGTAGCTATCAACCACTTGACTAAATGGGTTAAAGCCAAGGCTATTCAGGAAGCAGGAGCGACAACTACAGCCAAGTTCGTCCTTAAAAATATCCTTATAAGCATGTATGTCCTCAGGTTATTATTACTGATAATGGAGAAATTTTACCGCCAATGTCCTTGCTAAGCTCAACCAATTAATCGGAGTACAAGATGTGCTTTATGCTCCATTTAATCCCTAAACTAATGGTACAGTTTAATGTGCAAATGGGACATTGAAAACATTATCAGAAAATTAATTTCAGCCAAACCATCTGAATGGAGTACTTATTTTAGTTTTCAGCATTTGACTACAATATCTTCTACCATTTAGTAATAGGATGTCCCCTTTTCAGTTATTGTATGGAAGACATCCATCCCTACCATTGCTACTATGTTCAACTCTAGAAGATCCCAGCAAGAACAGTTATTCTCAATACTTTGAGAAGCTTGCAGATAAACTAAATAAACTGCAAGTACAAGCATTTGACAACAGTTTTGCCATGAAAAAGGCCCAGCAAGAAATAGAATTTGGGAAAATCGCTACAAATTGGCCAAATTTGAAGTTAACAATGAGGTTCTATTTTGCAACAACCATGGATCATTCCAATCGTAAAAGTTAGATTGCATCTGGGTTGGGACATTTGAAATAATTGAGAAGATATCCCAGTTCATATACACAATCAAGGATATTAGGACTAGCCATATATACAACTGAGTCCATGAAAAATTCCTAAGAAGGTTCAATAAGCTGACCAATTAAGAGAAATATAAGTATATAATAAGAGCATTGCATAAAAGGGAAAAAATAAAGAAAGAAAAAATACAAAAAAGGTTAAAATAAATAAAAGAAAAAATAATATATATATTCTAATTAGTATTTTAGTTTTCACTTGTGGATGGGGAGGGGCTCCAAAACCAAATTCATAGGCAATTGGGGCCAAATTTAAGGCTATGCACTTGGACTACTTCTATCAGCAATTGGGGCTAAATTTAAAGAATGAAAAAGATCAATGAAGGCTCATTGGGAATCTTAGGGCTTATGTTTGAGTCAAGCGGGGGGCAGAACGTCAGATTTTAGTGGTTGACCCAAAAATAAACCCTTTGACAACCAAAAATCAGCTGAATATTAATCCAAAGCTTGGTCAATTACTCTATTTCTCAACTAAAGTCAATTACTTTATACAGCTCAGGCTGAATATCTCAACACCAAGTTAAATCAATTATCCACTTTACAGCTTGGGCCAAATATCTTAATGTTAACCTAACTCAATTTTATTTTTTACAATTTGGGCCAAATATCTCAACGCCACTTAAATCAATTATCCACTTTACAATATTGCCGAATATCTCACATAATTCAGGATGATTATACATGCAAAAACCTTGGCATCTGGTCCCAAACAAATCAGGAGTAATATTGACCATTAATTTCTAAAAAATCATCTGGGGATCAGTTCTAAAATAACCTTCAAAATTTACGAACAAATATAATAATAAAAAGACATCATAATGTCATAATCAAAATCCTGCCCTATAGCAAATTTTGTATGTTGATCCTCATAATTGGTATAATAGAACTTGCACGTGGATCGACCAAATGGGAGTACCTAGTGCTATTGAGAGAGTCCTGATGATGTCTTGATTAGGGTTATGTAAATTAATTAAAATTGATGCCAAATTTTCCAGAAATCGTATTTTCTCACTTGTATGACGAAACTTAAATTGAGATGATCCTAGGACAACTTTTCACGTCCTATTGCAAATTTTGCCCCTGAACTCTTCCCAAATATGAGAGTCTTTTGCATCAATAGTCCTAGCAATAGTCATAATTGTATCAGTTTAAGGACCAAACTGAGGTGGAAAATAATTATCTGTGGATATTGCGTGCTCAATATGTGTCCAGAAGATGCCATAAGGTATAAATACCGGCACCTGGACTAATGAATTAGCATCCAATAATATCTCTTAAATAAAGGTATAAATTTATTAAATCTCTTTATCTGGCTTTCTATCAGAAGTCTTTCCTTGAAGAGTGTCAAAAAGCTGACATTTCAGAATCCTCTGCTTTTAGCCTTTCCTGCCTCTATATAAGCTCACAAATTCATATGGAAAATTAAAACCAATATTGACCAGAAGAGTCAGATTAATTTAAATAAGC
>JAKSZP010009714.1:0-64752 GCA_022478985.1 Massospora cicadina
CTCTTAAATTCTATTTTGTTTCTAGATAGTCTGGTCAAGCGAGGATGCGTTGGGATTTTATGACCATCTCATCCAGACCAATTAGATTATGAAATAATCTGCTTTTCCCACTAGATGTTTTAACTTAGTGGATGAGTTATCATAAGAAACAATAGACATTGTTGGTAGTTATTCTTAATGGAATAAAAGCTAATCTGACTTGCACCCAGTTGCCTGGTGACACAACAATTTTTGATTCAATTTCCAGGCCTCCTCACCCACCTTCTTCCTAATACTTTATATAACAAACTAATAGCTGGGTATTCAGTATATAGCACTGAGCCCATTCTACAACTTGTGTTTCCTAATGGAGCCAACTGACTTATGGGCCCTCATGCCTTTGCAACTACATTCCCAATACCAACCAAAATTGCCATTTCAATTCCCCTCGCACTGTTGTCCCCTCTGCCCCTGACCACCCTTCCTGGGCCAGTGTAGACAAATTGCGCATGATCTGCTCATTTGTTTTGACCTGGACCACTTGAAGCAGCGCTGCCCCACCATAGCCTGTGCTGGAGCCCACATGCTCAACTCCCCCTATGATGCTCCCATTGCCAATCTAAAAACTTTTCTGAATGGGGCATAATCCTCTTTTTTCCTTCTCCCAAAATGGTAGATGCAACTACCACTGATTTAGCCAAAAAAGAACCTACATGTCAGACATCCACTCCCACTCCAACTAATCAGGAGCCAGCATAAAGCCCAGTAAATTCAAAAAAAACCACCCAGCCACCCAACTCAGCCCACCCATATGCTGATCAACCTATCATTTTCAACCAAAATCCCTTGGAATTTTTTTTGTAGGAAGTTGATAATTTGGGGAATCCCTTACCCAACTCAGTCAAGGCCCCAAGCCTTGAAATGTACCTAAATGAAGAATATACAGCTCAATTTCAACTCGGCATTATGCTCTACACTCCAATACCAATAAAAACTAAAGTGACCACCAACTCATTAAAGAGGCTGTTGCCTCCCCTGATTGTTTCCTCCTTCAAAAGACATAGCGAAATCAGTCACAGTCTTGGCCAAGGGGATACCCGCCGTGTTTTCCCCCATGCAACAAGTTCATAAAAAAGAATTCCTCTGTTCCACCAAGTGGCCAACAAAGTAATACAAAAAGTTGCAATGGTAACAAAATTTGACCCCATGACTCACATTAGCAGCAACAACACCACCTTCACCACCCTTCCCAAAGTTCATCTTGAGGCTGAGAAAGCCCTATCCAAATATATCACCACCCCCCTCATAGAAAAATTTGAGCTACAAGCCCCACTCTGCTACCTCAAACCCCTTTTGAAGATTCACCCACGCCCTTGCTCTCAGCGCTCTGCTATACACTGTCCAACACAGAGGAGGAAGATGAGCCTCCTGATCCCAACTCACTCCCACCATGGACGCATAGAAGTTTACTGCATCCAACTTGGTTAGATCATTTTAGTTTATTATTTTTTGATCCATTTTAAGTGATACATTCGTCTCTTTTTGATTTGTTCAATTTTTGTTTAGTATAATTTTTGCTCCTCTGAGCTTGGTATTATCCGTCCCCTGGTCAGCTTGCCTTGGTTAAATAAATAAATATTAGCTAATCTGCTGGGATTTGATTTCGCCATATTATTTATGTTCCATTGGTATGATCTCTGATAATTTATTTATTATAATTTTCAATTGACATACTAATTAATGGCAGTTTAGTTATATTAGTTGATTAGGTTTGTCACTAATTGAATTGGGGATTTTTGATTAGTTCCTATAGCATTGATAATGATTCTGGTAGCTACTTATGGGTTAATATAATCAGGTTACACCACTGAGGTTAATTGTAGAATGTGGGGACGCAATCATTGATTAACCAGAATATTTCGCATTTCTGGTCAATGGCAAAACCCAACTAGATGGTGGAGGAAAAATCTGTGGTTTATGACTTAGGAGGATAATCCATCAACAACAGCTGACGTCTCCAAATGGAGGTGTTAATGTAAGAGCTGGGCACCAGATTCCCTTATAAATTCCCTTGATCTTAAGTAAATGAGCAGACAAATAAAAGCTTAAATATATAATGGTTATACATTTAAGTTTTTTTTAATCTAGGGATTAAAGTTGAAGGATCAGAGATCCTTTAGCTATGTATTGCCTGTTAAGTTCTCCACAACTCCTGAGAGAAAAGAGGAAGATTAAAGGGATAAATTGTATTGTTTTTTGGAGAATTTAGCAGAGTATCTTTAAGGGACAGAAGGAAGAGTGTTAGCACCAGTCTAGTGTTAAGGTTAATATTCAAGTTGGTGGTGAATATCTCAGCTATTGCAATTGTTTTCAGACTATTGTTAACCCAATTGATTAACTACAGCTATGATTAATTTTAATGCACACCAGAACCTTTGCAGTAGACTTGAGGGTCACAGCGAGAAATACAGCTCAAAAATTGCATCCCCTTATTAGTACTAGGGGTAAGTTCTATAATGGGATTTCAATAGTTAATATCTTCTCCTCTTGTCTGATATTCTGATATTTAACATCACCTCCTTCAAGAATATTAATGGGGGAGTATTGACGTGGTAATTGGCTAGGTACATGGTTGATAGCTACTCTGCTTATAAAGACTTAATTGAGCATTAATCATCACGTTTGTATGTGATAGCGTATGGCCCAACAAAGATGGAATATAATTTTCCTCCTAGGCTTAGTACAATTCTGGTAGTGAAAACTAAATCTGAAACCTCAAAAGCTTGTATATTCTGTAAAGATGCATTTGCTGCTTGCCTTCTCTTGGAACCAATTTGGGTAGATCTGTCTTTGACTCTTACTGGAGGTGTATAAATTTCTATGATAATCTTAGCAATTTTCAGGCTCATTGGTTTTATTGCTGGTAACTTAGCAGGCTAAAAGAGCTGGGATGCTAGGTTCTCTTCCATATTAGGCTTTGATGGGTGAAATCATGATGATATGATGGAAACCTACCCTAGATACCATCGATGTCTCAGAAAATATTGGTCCCAGTTTAGTGGATTGTACATAGCCATTTTTGTGTAATATTGAAACTAGTGTTCTATACACTCTCTCAACATACAGTTAGTTTATGAATTGTAGAGCTTTAAAAAGGTTGTTGAGCTCATATGCTCAAAGTTAAGATTCTCACAACTTTTGAATTAATGTTCTTTCCATTATCACAAATTAGTACCTGCAGGCAGCCATAATTAGTATATATTTTGGTATAAGAAACAAGTGGTAGCCTTGGCAGTTTGTGTGGGAATGGCAATTTCTTCAACCCACTTTGTGAGATGATTAATCCTTATAAGGATATATCAATTTCCCCTTATGATTTGGAAAGTGGACCTATGTCATCTAAACTGATGGTATGAAATGGCTGCTGAGGGGTCATTGGCTGATACTTGTATTTAGCCTTATTAAGCATTTGTTTTACAATTTATGCAAGCATCTAAGTCTTTTTCCATACAGAATCCAGTATTACTTCCCAATAGTATCAATCGTTGATTCATTGGTAAGTTTCACTGGCTCCTCCATGCCTTAAGGCATTATGGGCTTCCATTATAAATGGTACCCACTCCTAAGGTTGCAAGTAAGGTAACCAGCCAGTTCCAACTTTTTTGTATAATAACCCATTGACAACTTTGGTATTTCATGAGTGTCATTTCAATATCTTTTGAAATGGTTCATATTCGTACTCCCAAGGGTCTGTTTTTAGGAGTAAGTTGTGTAAATTTCAGCTTTAATATTGTCTAAGTGTAGTAAAGGCAATTAAGTCAGTCCATCTACATTGATATGCTTCATTAAAGCTTAATGGGCGACGCTAATGTCATAGTGCTAAAGTTTGAGAGCCCAACAGACTAATCTTCCTGTATGATCTTTCAGTTTTATAGCCACTATAAAGAAGTGTGTTCTGCAATATTATTAACGGTTTTACCATACAAGAAGGTCCCGAAATGTTTCAGCACAAGGAAAATAGCTAAGCTAACTTTCACTGTGACACTGTAATTCTTTCAGCTTTTAAAGCATCTTGGTGGGATAGAACTTGGTTTTTGCCTTCTTTATACAGTTGTAGGAAATTGCCCCTAAAGCTAAGTTGAAGCGTGTATAAAAAAGGATGAATGGTTTCTCATAGTCTTAATGTCATAGGTTTGTCTTCTTTTCAACAAATTATTCATGGTCTCAAGTACAGTTTTTTGCTCTACTCTCCATACAAAAGGGTTGATTTTAGCAAGCAAACGGACAAGAAGTTTGGTGAACTGAGTAAAATTAGGGATAAATCGAATGTAATGTCACACTATAACTAAAATTATCTGTATGTCTCAAAGGCCCTTTATCTCAGACATCTTGGAGATAGCTTCAACCTTATTGTAAAATGGTTAAATCACTTCCCACGATATGGAATGTCCTAAAAATTAAAATTCTTGTTGGAAGAAGGTACAATCTGCAGGCTTTAGTTTGAAGTGGTTCTCTCATAGTTTCTGCTGAAAGACAGACTTGAGGTGGTCCAGATGATTAGTAAAGGTTTTTAGAACACCGTTAAGTCATATAGGAAGATAATTATGCAGCTCAGTCTGATATCTTGCATGATGTGATTAATCGAATGTTGAAACAAGATGGGAGCAATTTATAATACGTGGGGTGATATGTAGGTTGAAATAATCTTTCCATGCATATCAACGCGCATTTCTTTGGTCACTGTGATAGATCCATCTGCCAATAGCCACTGGTGAGGCACATTGTGGATAAGAAATTAGAGGTTGATATTCATGCAGAGCATTGTCAATTTGTGGAATAAAAATAGCTTTCCTTCTTTGTGAGGCTATATAGCTTCCTGTAATCTATCTATATTCTGTAACCACTTATTTTCTTCTTCATGAGTAAAGTGGGGATGACCTTAGACCCTGGGAAAGCAAAAGCAAGCTAGTATCTAATAATTTCTTGAGCTCAGTTATCATGTATTGCTCCTCTACCTTCCTCTTCCTAATTGGCTTTAATTGTATTGGGGTTTAGTCTCCTACGTCAATACTGTGTCCAGTTCTTCATGTGATTATAGTCAACACTAGACGTGAAGAAAACATCTTGATAATCTTCAATTAATTAACGAACTTTCTCAAGTTTTTCTTGATTTAACTTATTGGTATTTGGACATGAGAAATGGCACAGATTAAGTTATTAGTGGATAGGCCAGAATCAAGGTGATTACCAGTAAAATGTATTCTGTCAATTTTATAATAGAGTAAATTGTCCCTTCCCAATCTTTTGATGTTTCTTAACTAGTATCTTGATTAGTCAGGTTTCCAAGTAGTAGCTCAATAGGTTCCTGATAAGCTGATATTAAACTCCTGTTAAAAATCTTGGTTCAAATACTGACTTCATTGATACTAGTAATATTTAGTAAGCGGTTTGGGGGTTTACTCATGAATATGTTTGTAGAAATTATTCTTTGTTTTCCTGGCTTTAATTTACCTCCTTTGTAGCATAGTAAGGTATAGCTTCTGCTGCATCTACTGAATCAGGGAGCTTTTTCATATTTCTTTCAGAGATAAAATATCATAATGATAAAGCAGAAACAGGTACTTGAACAGACAAGAAAAATCCTTCTTTCTAGATTCTTTGTTATCCAGTATGAAGTGCTTTATAATTTAGAATTGATAAATAACCTCCTTTTATGTTTCACCTCCTTCAAATTTAATCATAAACTGTATCCCAATAGTTATATTATACTGACTATATCCATTTAAGCTGTGGGAGCTGAGAAAACTAAATTTCCAATTCAAATTGGAAGGGAAAAATATGCTCCTATCACTTTAGTATTGTTTGGACCAGCAGTGCTATACTCTTGAGTTTACTCAAGATCAGGTGTGAGTTTAATCTTCTTGATGAGATGAGATGAGAAATGTTAATTGGGGATCCTGTATTCAAAATAGCTATTACTCTGACCTTTATAATCAAAATTTCAACCTTATTCATTGTCTTTACAAACTTTGGTGGGAGGGCTAAATCTCCATTAGGTGTAATGTTGCTTGAGCTTTTGGGCAGTCTTGGTATATTTCTAATTAATCTCCAATAGACTGTGAATGTTCAAAATGAGTCAGATTAACAGGACAAGGTATTGATCAGCATTCATGGCTGTATTATTATTCTTGTACACCAAATAATTTGACTGAGGTAAGTGTCCTCCAGAAACTGGGTATATTCAATCTTTTCAACATTCAGGTGATCCGGAATGGCGAGCTCAACAGGCGTACCTAAAAATATAATAACCTGTGCCATCACAACCCCCTTCAGAGTTGTCACTAGAATAGGTTTTAATCTGTGTGAGATGATCAATTAGCAATGTTTTTCTTTCAGGTATTTTAATCTGGCTAGCTTTAAACGTACCTGGCCCTAAGCCAACTGAACTTTTCCTTTCTCAGCAAGGGCATGATTCTTATTAAAACACATGTCTTTGCTGAGGCTGTTCTTCTTTCGTTAGTTACAGTGAGATGGTCCACCTTCTTAGGAATAGATTAATCCACATTATAGATTCTGGGTTTTATGGGAACCTTTTGGGAGGTCTCTGGCTAGTGTATATCAACCACAATGAGCAGGGACTCTGTGAAAATTAGAACTATTGGCACCCAACTTCCTCCTTTGAAATGAGCACCAAACTGTAAACTTAAGACTTGACTCTTATAAGATTAAAACTCTATTCAGCTCCCAAGATTTTCTTGCACAGGTTCTTTATAAATGCAATGTAAAAATTTACTAGTTTGGGTTATTATCGGTTTACAACCCTAGTAATCTTTTTACTGCACAGGTTCAATTTCCTCGTGCACTTCACGTTGTATAGAATGTATTATCCAATAATAGTATGGAGACTATTATCTGTAGTTGAGTTTGAACTATTATTAGGCTCAACGCTTCAGCCAGTACTTCCAATTAAATACTCTAGGTTGTACTTGTAGGGATTCATTCCCTATATTACTGTCCACCCAATCTTTGTCCAGATCTCCTGATGACAGTCTCTTTTGGCCCAACCCACAGTCGGCAGCTATCCCTTATTGTGGTTCCCTTCATCTCTAGATCCCCGCTCAGATCTCTACTCTTCTATCTTAGAGTCTTCCAATTATTGCCTTCTGCAATAATATCCTTGAGATGAAACTTCACAATGGATGCTGATAGTCTAACTATACAATGAATTGACAATATTACTAATAGTACTTGTAAACTGTTTCTACTGGTATTACTACTGTTTTTTATTATAGTGAATCCTAGGGAATTATAGTAGGTGATTTGGCCGTCTAACCCTCAGTTGATACCTCTTCAATGAAACCTCAGCTGTTGCCATTGAATCACCCTTCCTCTTTTCAGCAGCGATGGTCTTCCCCATCCTGGCTAGGATTCCATCATTGGACATCCTCAAGACCTCAAACGGAAAGAGTCAGAAAACGTGTCTCTAATTTTTTCCTCTTGATGCAAGTGAATCAACCATAATTGGCTAGTGACCTGCTTAGGTAATGGGACTTTTTATCAATATGGCAGGTCACTTCACCAACCAATTGATTCATTAGTTGCCGGTGGCATCACTCACCTTGCAACTCACTATTTATTCCCAATCAGTTTGATGAAACCTGACCAATCCCAATTGGTACACCTGATAGTTAATCACTATCAGATGCCCCTATTTTGTTGGCCACTCCGCCCTATGAGATCTTAGGTATTCTTCCAGAATGATCCCCAACGGATACAACCAAGTGAATATCCCTAAATCCCCCAAACATAGTTCCTCCAAAGCTCAGGCAAACTGATTTCTGATTCACTTCGATTTAGGGAATTTTCCCCTAGCGACACTAGATAATCTAGCAGGGTGGGAATATGGGAAAAAAATCCAACACATCCCCCCTTATGCCTAGATTTCCAGCGAGAAAAGTACTGGGGCATGAGAACATTGCTTTGGACACCTGGTCAAATACTTAATTGTTTCAAGTGGAGTATACTCAGCAATACTCAACGCTGCTCAGGATGACCTTTGGCATACAGCGTTCTTCCTCTTCCTCCTTGCTACCGCCTTCTCAGAGCGCGGTCCCCATGACCTTCTGTCATGCTGAGCTGATCAATTTACTCGTGATGATATTAGTCCCAGGATCTGGTTTTCCCCCAGGGTATATGACCCTCTGTCATATTCAGGATTCTTAGTCCGGTGTTCTTGAATTCCTTATTCACTCCCCATCCTAGACAGGAGACTCTTGCCATCAGCGTTTGTTTTGCAGCTTTATTAAGAATACTTATTTCTATTTGCCCTCATTATTTCGCTCATAACCTCTTGGCTGTAAGTCATTCTTAATTCTTCCCTTGGAAAGCTCATCTCATTAATTTTTGAGATTAATTTCCCCAAAATTGGAGCCTAATGGAACATAGAGTGCATAATGTCAACTTCTATATAAGTCCGACATCACCCCTCTAGTCCAGCTCATATGTTGAATTCAGAATCTCGCTACCAGCAGCTCCTCAACAGTCTGTCTGATCCAGACCTCCGTCTCTTCCAGCAGATGAGTTGGGATGCTCAATGGAACCTCTTCTATGGTCCTTTCAGGACTCATACGCCTAGTATGGTGCATGCGGCTTGTCCTTCCATCGAATTACTGGAAATGGTAACCAATCCCTCCAAAACCAGGCTTGCCATCGTTTCAAACAACTCTCAGCTGACTCTTCCTTTGCAGTCAATTCCCAAGTTAGACTTCAAAACCCTACTGGATTCGACTCCTTTTATTGATGCTCTAAACATTATCATTATGCTCTGGAGATCATGCTGGTCACTCTGGATTGTTTGTTCTTGGCCGGGTCAGACTTGCTCCCTGAGTTCCTCTTCCAACTTTTCAATTCTACAAACCCACTGTACTATTTTCTGAGCTTTCAATCGGGAACAGCATACATTTTGAGCTCCCTTATGCTGAACTCTGTGCCCAAGTCACCGAGGCTTTGACATCTTCACTGAATCCCTCTGATCTGGATAACCTTCTAGATCAGGATACTGCCACTTATGCTCTTTGCTTTGCTGGCCATGTTCTTTGAAGTTGGTCAACAAAGCTTCCAGCCTCGCCTGGCTTCCATCAGTCATTCAGCTTTAGCTTCTGTGAAGCCTGTAGTCATTGTATGTAAGATGCAATCCGCTCTTTACACAACTACCTCTTCTCTGGAGCTTCTCATTGCTATCTTCCATTGATGGCGTTAATTGGGGGCATGATTTGGCAACCCCCATCAAGCATCCCTTCTTCACTGCCGGCTCACATGTCCAGTGTCCTCAATAAAGCCCGTTGGAAGGCGCTTAAGACAAATCTTCTGGCTCCAGTGGCTTATTGGGATTACTTGGGGTTATTCGCTGATTGCCTATTTCTCTATTGCTGTTTTCCTCTCTGCTCTAGGGTTTTGAAATTGGCATCTTCCAACATTTCAATTTCCCTTCCCCTAGTCATGTTTTCTCAGGGCTCAGCATCTGCTCAACAAACGTGGTTTTGTGTTGGTCTCGCCCTCGCAAGTGTCTGATTTCATATCAATTTTGATGGGCTGTTTCTTCCTACTGCAATCCATCCTCCCTCCCCCAAGAGGCGACATAGGCGGAATCATCCCCATACTGAGGACGGTCAATAAAAATTAAAAATTATAAGAAATATATCGGCTTTTTTATATATGCATTTTAAAATCTTTTTTTCCAATATCTTTTATCAAATCTTTATCTTTATCCTTCTTTTTTTCCTATGGGACTTGACCTTGTTTTGATTCAGAGGTCCATCTTTCCCCCAAACTGGGTCCTGGGTACTTAAACCTACCAGTTATCCATGGTTCAGAGGTCCTTTTTTCGGACTTAACCATCTAGATTGGTTCAGAGGTCCTTTTTTTAGACTTGACCTAATCATCAGGACATAACCAACTTAATGGTTCATCAGTCTTTTGGGAATTCTTTTATTTTTAACTTCGATTGAATGCTTTAGATACTTAGCGTGAACTCAATTTACTGCTCTTCCATTCAAGAGATTCTTGATGGAGTAAACATTGGTCACCATCTTGGCAATTACTTCGAATGGACCCAACCACAACACAATTAATGTATTCTTCATCTGAAACCATGCATATCACAATAGGCGACTCTTTCTCCTATTCAATATTCTTTTAATGCCGGTCAGTTCTTGTCATCCATCGATTTTGCTCATAGCCTTTTCTTCAAGGCTGTAACAAATGCTTGCAATTGCATATCAATAAGGATACTTGTCAGTCAGTTCAAGCATTGCTTGTTACTCATCCCCAATATAGGTTCTACTACCGAATATAATATTGGTGGCAACGCGGCCTTCCTCCCATATAGTAAATTAAACGGCATCTTTCCTGTTGCCATATGATGACCAGTGTTGTAGGCGAATGTCACCAAACTCAGGTATGTTCCCATGCGGAAGTTCTCCCTGCAACTAGCTTCCTCAGCATCGCGGCCAGCATCCCATTGACCCATCCTACCAGTCCGTTCATCTCCAGCCAGTATGGTACTGACATGACTCCTTGGATCCCCATTATTTCATTTAGCCTTGGGATCACATGAGATGTGAAGTTGGTCCCATTATCACTCAATAGGACTTGCGGACATCCATGCTCATATACTACTTGATCCCAGATGAATCTCGCAGTACTGGTAGCGTCAACTCTGGTTAGGGCTTTTGTTTCAACCCATCTCATCAGATGGTCGATGGCTACTATGATGTACTTGACTCCTCCTGTGCTCATCGCCAGTGGTCCCATCACATTGATGGACACTGTGTGCCAGGCAAATCCATGTCAGACCAGTCAGTATCAAGTTGTATTCTTGTGTGGTTTATGCAGCTGGCACTCCACGCAACAAGCCAAATGATCCACAACATTGTAGTTAATTGATTCCCAGTAATAATACTGGCGAATATGACAGTTGTTTTTCTCAGGCCTCCATGCCTGACAACCTTGTGAGCTGCTTGTACTATTGCTGCTCTTTCTGACGGTTTTGGGAATAATAGCTGCTTCCCATTAATTATCTTGAATACTTGTCCATCCATAGTCTCAGTGTTTTCCATTGCTTTTCAAAGCTTACCTTGGATTTCTTGAGGCTCATCCTCAATTCTTCCTTCAACCATTCTCTGGAATAGCTCATCTGCCTGTGAGTATACCAACTGGATCATTGGCAACCGCAATAAGCCATCTGCGTTCTGATGAGAAGCCCCCACTTGGTGGACTATCTCATAATCATAAGCCTGAAGCTTAAGTGCCTATTGGGCCAGTCATCCTTCCAGTTCTCTTAGATTGTGCAGCCAATGAAGCAAAGAGTGGTCCATTACCACCTTAAAGTGCATTCCGTGGACATACACCCAAAACTGCTTACATGCATAAATGACTGCAAGGCATTCATGCTCAGTCACGGTGTAGTTCCTCTCAGCGGCTGAGAGTGAATGACTCACACATGCCACCGGATGCTCATCCCCAAGTTCATCTACTTGGCTCAGTATGGCGTCAATTGCCATCAACAAAGCATCAGTTTGAATGATAAACTCCTGATCAAAATTCAGATATTTAAGAATCGGCAAATTTATCTAATACCAGCGTAACTCATCAAAGGAGTCCTGGGTCTCTTCATTCCATAAAAATCCTTTTTTTAGATCCTTTAATAAATGAAATAAAGGCTCAGTTATTCGGGCGAAGTCCCAAATAAATCTTCTATAGTATCTGACCATCCCAAGAACTACTTGGATATCTCAGACACTCTTTGGTAAAGCTATGCTCTCTATAGCTTATATCTTCTGGGTTTGCAGCTGCAATCCATTTGCGTTGATCGCAAATCCCAAGTACTCCAACTCTTTCTTGAAGAAGTGGCACTTCCTTGGCTTCATCTTTAGGTTAGCCGCAGACAGTCTCTTAAAAACTTCTTCCAAGTGATGGAGGTGATCAGTAAACGTTTTACTGAACACATTGATATTGTCCAGATATACCAGGATGCACGACAACTTCAGGTCACTTAATATTGCATCCATGGCCCTCTGGAATGTTGTGGGCACATTGCAAAGACCCTGGGGCATCCTCATTGGCTGGTATAACACCTGCACGGTAATAATTACACATTTTTCTTGGTCTTCTTCTGGAAAATCGATCTGCCAGTATCGAGATTAGGTCCATTGCATAGAAATACTTCGCTTCTCCTAATTGATCCAGCGCATTGTTAATCCTTGGTAGGGGATACAAATCCTTCTTTGTAATTTTGTTCAGCCTCCAATAGTCAATCACCACCTGATTTGATCCATCCTTCTTCTTAACGATCAAAATTGGACTTGCCCAGGGACTTGATGACGGAACTAGAAGCCCATGCTTCACTAGTTTGCTGATCTCATCCTCCACTACCGCTTCAGTGGCTTTCAATCTTTGGATCAGTCTCATCCTTATTGGTAGGTTTTCCCCAGTGTCAACCTTATGAATTATGTCTCATGCGCATCCCAAATCGTGGTCATCCTGAGCAAACACTTCACGATATTTCTTGAATAATTCAAGCACCTCCTCCTTCTGCCCTTCCAGCAGATCTGCGAGCTGCTCCCAATCAACCAGTAGGTGATGCTTTTGGCTACCTCAGCCAGTAATCCCTTTTCATCAAGGGACCCAAAATCATGAAATCATCTCAATTTGGTCTGATTGGCAGATTTCCCCATTATTGACCTTGCAATTCGCTTCTTGTGTATCCCGATTCCTGGTCATTTTTGGGCGAATATTATCCAATACTTGCAACATTTCGAGCATCTCCTCTTGCTGGCCTTCTGAAAAATCAGCTAGTTGCTCTTAATCAACCAATAGGTTAAGACTTTCGGCTACCCCAGCTGATAATTTCATCTCATTGAGGGTGGAATTTCCTCCATTCAGCTGTCAGTATTTCTTGTCACTTCTTTTGTCCAAAACTCTTAGACCATAAAATTAATATTTTGACATTTTGTATGTTTTTTTTGTATATTTCTTTTGCAATGGTACTTGCAACCTATAAAAAGGCTCAGAGTTCCTTCTTTTCCCTTTATCCTAACTGGGTCCTGGGTACTTAAACCTACTGGTTATCATGGTTCAAAAACTTATCTTTTTAAGATTTAACCAACCATTTGGTTCAGTGGTCCCCTTCTGGGACTTGACCAAAATCTCAGGACATAACCATTTAATGGTTCAGAGGTCCACTGGGAATATTGCAATTATTTTCTCTTAAGCTCAATACTACCAATTAGTATTGACCTTTCTCCCCATATAACCAGCAGCGCTGTCTCCTTGCAAATTGGCCATACTTTCCAACTTTGGGCAGTTCTCCTGAATTAGGCCTTTAATCCTGACTGGCAATTCTTCCAACTGGCCCTAATTTTATCTCTTATTTGGCAAATGATGCTTTTGGATCTTGTATCAGCCAACAGTTTTGTCTGATTGTCCAGCTTGTTTTTCTCCTGAAAACAATTTTCAGCCTTCGTGGCTGTCCTTAATTACAGGTCTTTCTGGCCTTGTTAGCTTCATCCAATTTCTCCTAAATTGATGAACTCGTTTCAGAAACTTATGACCAGTGATTGAGTGTTATTAAGTCAAACAATTTCCTCCACTATCTTAGATCAGTCATTTCCTATTTTGACTTCATCTCTTCATTGGTATGGCAATCCAAACTTTCCGGATTGATTGCTTCTTAATTTGTCCAATGCGTCATCTAAACACTCTCTCCTCAGGGCTATTTATAGTGAATGCAATTTCAACCTGAGTTGATCCTGCTGTTCCTTGGGACTATTTCCAGTGGGCCCACTTTCAACCCCAAGTTGGCCCTGCTGATACTCTTCATCTCAAGTAGATGTCTGGTGGAATTGGTTTCCTTGCAGCACTTGATAGTTCCATATCTAGGCTGCAAGTCCTTTTCCCTGAACTTGAGTATCTTCATTTTGCTTCACTTGGAGCTCCACTGCTGAGCTTGGTGAACGCCACTAAACGTGATCCTTCTCACGTTCTATCTTCGTTACTTCCTTCAGTAACTTACTTCCAAAATTGGAAACATCTTCTTAATACAACATTATAATAGATTCTTTACTCAACTACCCCCTGTAGTGAGCACCAACTTGTAATAATTTACTTTGGGTGATTATTGGTTTACGACCCAAGTGATCTTTTTACTGCACAGGTTCAATTTACTCATGCACTTCGCGTTGTATAGAATGTATTATCCAGTTTAGTATGGAGACTATTATCTGTAGTTGAGTTTGAATTATTATTAGGCCCAACGCTTCAGCCAGTACTTCCAATTAAATACTCTAGGTTGTACTTGTAGGGATTCATTCCCTATATTACTGTCCACCCAATCTTTGTCCAGATCCCCATATGACAGTCTCTTTTGGCCCAACACACAGTCGGCAGCTATCCCTGATTGTGGTTCCCTTCATCTCTAGATCCCCACTCGTATTTCTACTCTTCTCTCTTAGAGTCTTCCAATTATTGCCTTCTGCAATAATATCCTTGAGATGGAACTTCAAATGGATGCTGATAGTCTAACTATACAATGAATTGACAATATTACTAATAGTACTTGTAAACTGTTTCTACTGGTAATACTACTGTTTTTTATTATAGTGAATCCTAGGGAATTATAGTAGGGGATTTGGCCGTCTAACCCTCAGTTGATACCTCCTCAATGAAACCTCAGCTGTTGCCATTGAATCACCCTTCCTCGTTACAGCAGCGATGGTCTTCCCCATCCTGGCTAGGATTCCATCATTAGACATCCTCAAGACCTCAAACGGAAAGAGTCAGAAAACTTGTCTCTAATTTTTTCCTCTTGATGCAAGTGAATCAACCATAATTGGCTAGTGACCTGCTTAGGTAATGGGACTTTTTACCCATTATGGCAGGTCACTTCACCAACCAATCGATTTGTTAGTTGCCGGTGGCATCACTCACCTTGCAACTCACTATTCATTCCCAATCAGTTGGTGATGAAACCTGACCAATCCCAATTGGTACACCTGATAGTTGGTCACTATCAGATGCCCCTATTTCGTTGGACACTCCGCCTGATGAGATCTTAGGTATTCATCCAGATTGATCCCCGATGGATATGACCAGGTGAATATCCTAAAACCCCCAAACGTAGTTCCTCCAAAACTCGGGCCAACTGATTTCTAATTCACTTTGCTTTAGGGAATTTTCCCCTAGCGACACGAGGTAATCTAGCAGGCTGGGAATATGGGCAAAAATCCCAACATGCATTCAATAAATTTTAATAAAAAATCTTATAAATATGTGGGTGACTGATACTGCTATGAAGACTAGTATCCAGCCATGTAATTCACGCCAAATATTTCTCCTGCTTTGGATTCTCTTTTTACAAGTCAAAAAACTTCAACCCACTGGTGAAGGTAATTAACATTTCAGATAACAAGGAAAACACTCTCCCTTAAACTCCTAAGAGTTGGTAACTTCTGGACAACAACAGAACTTAACCTACTGGAAGAAGGTTCAGAGGTTCTAAGGGAACTTCTACTCTTAGTACTTGACCCCTAAGCTGACTAGAGGTATCTCTTTGTCTTATCCGACAATTATAATTCTGTGGCCTTCTTGGTTAAACTTCATTTCTTCCTTCTGTAGAACTAAATCTATAATTAGGTTCAGTTGTTCTTCTCTTGACGCATGAACTGCAGTGCATTCCAGAAAATTAATGTAGCAATTAAATATAATAAATAAATATCTTCTACTAAAAACGTCTTCTTTATTAATTTTTTACAAGGAATTATAGAGGGGATTCAGCGCACAACTCTTCTGTTGGCGACTCATTAGGAAATGGCAACTTCTGCCAAGAGTTTTACCCTCCAGTGTAGCGCAAAATGATGATCTTCCTCTGGGTTGGGTGTTTTCTCTCCTCTACTCAAATGCACCCTTCTCTAGATTAGTATGAAGAATGTAATTCAACGCCTTATTTAACCCCAGCAATTCACCCTTATCAGGTTAGCTTCCTGCTTAGGTAATGAAACTTTTCCCATAACTAGAAAGTTTTAATACCCAAAAGGCTAAATATATAGTTGCTAGATAAGCGGCATCACTCGCCTAGCAAAAAAATAAATCCCTTAGTCAATCAGCAATAAAACCTGATTGACCCCTACAAGACAATTTAATTATCAGTATGAAAATAGACAACTTACTTGCTTATTTATTGTTGTGACAATCCCTGATGAAACATTATTATCTGGTGGATCAAACCCCCAGCAAATTGATATATTCATTCAGGATATTTTGCTAAACAATAGTCATTGCATATGAATGATAACTCCCATATCCATTATAGGGCTTCAACCCCTAGCGTATAAGCAGACTTATAATCATGGTCTGGTGAATAATATGGTTAAATAAAAAATTCTAACATATCTCTCCCCTGACTAGATTATCCAGCAGAAGATAACAACTTTGGGAATGGCGCCGCCTTGGCTGTGGTCACGTTTCAGCCATCATACTTGGATACAACTTCAGTAGAACACAGTCTTACCTGCACTTGATGCATCATGCCCTGTTCAGCATTGTGGCCCCTCCTCTTCATTCTCTCCTTGCTGCCGCCTCTGCAGAGCACAGTTTCCGTGGCCTCAGATGTGACAGACTATTAAGTTGTTCTTGACAACAATACATTCTGGAAAAATTTTATTTACCCAGGTCAGGCCTTTACAACCCTTCATCATTTAAGGATATTATCAGGTGGCTTCCCCAATTATTTTGTTCCTGTATTTACCCAGGCTGGGCTTCAACGACTTCTCATCATCCACAAGATCTTCTCAGTTGTCTTTGCTGTTTTCTTATTCCTGTACTCATCCAGGATGGGCTCTCCTATTAAAATCAGAGCGGATTCTCTTTCTAATGACTATTTGTGGAGGATCTAGTTTCAGCCTGTCCTGATCCTACTGATGCTTTATCATTTAAGCGCCTCAGAACTTCTTCCTTATAGACCCAGTTACAACCTGAACATGTACTTCCGCTGACAATGGTCTTATCCTTTGTAACTCATCCCCCTTCTTATCCTTGACAGGTGAGACTACTGAGATGCATTCTCTCATTGGCAAAATTAAAATGTATTTAGATATTTTTCCTTTTTATATATTTTTTCTATTAATATTTTTTCTTATATATTTTTTTTTGTATTTTTCTTTGCAATGAGGCTTAACCTATAAATAGGTTAAGAGGCCCTTTTCCCTTCTATGGTTCATAGTTTTGTTTTTAAACTTAACCAGATATCATGGTTCAGAGGTCTAATCTTAATACTAAACGATTTCAGATTAGCAGTCCCCTTTTGGGACTTAACCATCTCTTCTGTTTCAGAAGCCCCCTGGAACTTGACAACTCACCAGTACTTAATCAACTCTTCTGTTTTAGCAGTTCTCTAGGAACATTACAATCATCTTTTAGACTCAATACTTTAGGTTTTTAGTATTGAACTTCTTCACTATATGGTCATCTATGCTGTTTCTTTGTGTAAGGGCTCTACTCGCTGGCTTAGTGATACTCTTAAATAGTCTCATCCATTGAGCATTTGTTTACAACTTTTCATTCTTTTGACAGGTCCTAGTTCCATTTCATATTTTGGCTACTGACATTTAAGTCCTCATATCTTACAATATTGCAAATTCCTCATTAATCAACAGTTTCATTCGTTTTTCTCTAATCATTTTTTTAAAGAAAGAACTTTTGGCATTCATAACTATCCTAAACATTTTAAGTAATTCCGCCAATGGATCTGTAAACAATCCTCTTATCAAGCAGATTGTTATAGTAACGTTAACTTTATCTAATTCTAACTTAGATTGATGATCCTCGTTTTCAGCATCTCATTCACCCTCATTAACTGAATAATATTGGGTTAAACAATTCCCACCACTATCTTGGATCAATCGCTTCCTTTTTTGATGTCAATATCTTAAGGACCAAATCTTCATTATTATATTTTAAAACTCTGATGTTCTCTATCTCAATCTCATTTAGTGTCTCATCTAAACACCTTGCACCTTAAGACAATTTCCAGATGACCCAGTTTCAACCTGAGTTGGCCCTGCTAAAGTTCTCATTTTAAGCTGATGTCCAGTGGGACAGGTTCTCTTGCAGTACTAGATAGTTCCACATCTAGACTGAAAGTTCATTTTCTGAATTTTGAGTATCTTTATCGTCCTCTTGAGGCATCACAAGATCATATTTCTCTTTTGCATCTTCCCTCAACTTTGGTTGGCTAGATTTTCAATTGCGCCACTTTTCCAATAGTGGTTTTTTTCTTTGTCTATCCACTTTAATTTATTAGGTTTCTTTCCCATAAAATCTCGCTTTTGTTGATCAGCGATTTTCCCATTAATAGTCAGGACGACATCATTTAATTCCACCATAATTTTATCCTAACAAGCTGAAATTCATCTACATTATCATCAGCTTACATCTCTGACCTCATCAATTGTTTTGAAAACTCAACTACCCCTGTTGTGAGAACCAATGTGAAAATAGGAAACTATTGGCACTCAATACCTACTTTGAAATAAGCAAAAATCTGTAACCTTGAGACTTGGTACTTTTAGGATTATAAATCTATAAGCTCCTAAGATTTTCTTGCAAAATATTTATATGAGCAGTCAATAATTGTTGAAAAATATTAAAAATGTGTGGGTTATTGATACTAGTATGGAGACTAGTATCCAGCTAAGTGATACAAGTCCAAATAATTCTCCTGCTCTGGATTCTCCTTTGACATGTGAACAATCCTTCAACCCACTGGTAAAGTTATTCAACGTTTTAGAGACCAAGGGAATTCCTCTCCCTTAAACTCCTAATAGTTGGTAACTTCTGGACAACAACAGAACTTAACCTACTGGAAGCAGGTTCAGAGGTTCTAAGGGAACTTCTACTCTTAAGACTTGACTCCTATTATCAACTAGAGGTCTCACTTAGGTCTTATCCGGAAACTATAGTTCAGTGGCCTACTTGGTAAAACTTCATCCCTTCCTTCTGTAAAGCTAAATCTAAGACTAGGTTCAGTGGTTTTTCTCTTGACGCGTGAACTGCAGAGCACTTCAGATAATTAAAATAAGAAAATAATATCTTAAGAATATCTTCTGAAAACGTCTTCTTTATTAAATATTATACAAGTGATTATGGAGAGTGTTCAGCGCACAACTCTTCTTGTGGTGAATTACTGGGAAATAGCAACCATTACTGCAGAATTTACCCTTTAGGATAGCACAAAATAATGATCTTTCTCATTAGTTTAAGCTCTCTCCCCTACTCAAATGCACCCTTCTCTAGAACAAAGTAAAAAATGTAATTCAAGGCCTTCATTCAACACAGCGACTTATCCTTATCAGGTTACCAACCTGCTTAAGTAAAAGAACTCGTACCCATAACCAGTTTTTTGCAATACCCAAAAGGTTAAATCTCCAGTTGCTATCAAGGCGGCATCACTCGCCTAGCAAATAATAAATTTCCTTAGTCAATCAGCAATAGAAAACTGATTGACTCCTACAAGGCAATTTAATTATTAATATGAAAATAGACAACTTAATTGCCTGCTTATTTATGGTTACAATCCCTGACGAAACATTATTGATCTGGTGTATCAAACCCCAGATTACTGATATATATTCATTCAGGATAATTTGCTAAACAATAGTCATTGCATATGAACTATAACTCCCATATCCACTATAGAGCATCGACCCATAGCAGATAAGCAGACTTATAATCAAGGTCTGGCGGGATAATATGGTCAAATTAAAAATCCCAGTAAATTCTTTTATGTCTAGGACAGAGTTTAAGTTTTCATTTAACAGGTGTGACTTGCATGGATAGGTCATGATTTTTATATAAATCAGAAAAGGCCTCTATGGCATCGTCCAATTTAAGCATCTTTGAGGTCATCAGCTTTTAGGCCTTAATATAGAAGCAATTCACAAATTTGGTCTTGGTTTTATTTTGGCATAGTTCAATCCTCATGAAGGCCTGCTTCTTTTTTAGTACTAGATTGTCCCAATGAAGGCCTGCTTCTTCATACTCAAGCTTTACTTGGAACTAAATTCTTTGATGAGTGCTTTCTTAACCTCAACCCAGGTTTTAAGTTCGTCCATATGAGGTACCTCAACATCATAAGCCATATGTCATAAACAAAATAAAATATTATTACCCTTTTTATGTTAAGTTGCACCTTCCATAGCAGCAATAAAAATTTAGAGGAATGATGCAAAACTCCCTTCACCAGTTGTAAACTTGTCTTTAAAAGTAGATTAAAGTTAGTGGCCTCCAATCCTCTGGTGACATGTACTCTTAGACCTTCTAATTTAGTTTTTTTCTGTATGTGTATCGCTCTGCTTAACTTGTTGATAAAATTGGAAGATTTAATTATATAGAGAAAGTGGTTGTTCCATTTCCTCTAGAGTAAGTCCTGGTATAACGTGCAGAAGATTAGTGCATCTTTCAAGAACAACCTATTATCCTCCAAGTTCTTAAAGCATATGTCTAGAGCGTGTATTTGTTGACAAGAGTTGAGAAGTAGGTTATAAGAGTTTGTTCTCATCCCCTAACACTCCAATGCGCTTATTAAGTTATTCTTCATCTGTTGGAATTCAGTGCTCTGGTGAGGCTTGTTGTTCTTGGATTTCAGATTTTCTGTGAGAGTATTACAATGGTGCTCATCTTCATTGAGCGATGGTAGTCTTAGATAATGTCTTCTTGACTAGGTGATTTTGCCTCTCATAATGCTCTATAAACTGTTGAGTTGCTCAGCAGTGGAATTAATGGAAACCTGAGTCACACAGTATGCGGATACTTCTCAACACAAGCTACTTGGGCAATATTTTGAAATACCAACTGAGTCATTGGAGTTTTTTTGCTGCAAGCTCATCATTTTGCTTTAATGTGAGCTCTAGCAGGATTTGAGATGTTTGATCTGTTCTTCCTCATTACGGTGGCTAGTAGAATCATGGGATACTATTTCACCACAGGCGTTAGCATCTTGTCATTGAGGCTTTGTGAAAAATCTTCAAGTAATTTCTGAATCCTCATATCTGATTCTGTAATATCCTTTTGTAGGAGTTACATAGCTTTCTCCTCATACTTATTAACTCCAAAATAGTTGATCCCATTTGGTTATGTAGTTGAATGATTTTGGAAAAATTTTCCCTAATTAGTCGATGGACTTCCCCTATAATTTGAGATGCCAAATTATACACCTGCTTGTAGGCCATCTTTAGTCCTCTTGGGTATAATATGATGAAGGAGTTTCTTGTTATGGACTCCTAATAAATGCGCAATATGGTAAAGAGCTGGGTGTACAAATCACATGATGAGGTATAAATTTTCACTTGATCCATATGTCTCTGAGTAACTTTTCTTTCTCGTTGCAATCACTTTTGCAACCTATTCAATTCAAGACTGAATCTAGTTTGATAATCTTACAGAGGAGATTAGTCTGCGCTCATGTCAGGGAGAAGTTGGGCAAGCAAGGTAAGAGGAGCAGGTGGAAGGCCCGCGGCCTCCAACGTTTGAAAACGCCCCAGAGAATCTGGCGGAATAAACAAAAATCTTAAAAAACCGGCGGTCACAATTTCTCCCAGAGATACTCGCATGGCAAGCATGATGCAACCAGTACATCAACACGCCACAATCCCAACCACTTTCATCGGTGGAATTTGGAGTCCACATGTATCTGGACATCCAAAAAACGGCCTTATGGGAAAAATTTTGTGAAGATGTACACAAAATTTTCCCAACTGCGGTGTACATTGCACCTCACTCCATGTCACGCGGTTAGCTGGACCTAGGTTTCAAAAGAAAAAAGCAGCAGATGAGGCTGCAGCAGTGTGCATAGTGGTCAACCTCCCCAAAGGGCAATGGGTTGTCAAAACCAAATGCACCAGATGGACAAAATCAAACCAAATTTTCCTCACGCTTGACTTTTTGCCTACTACAGTAAAACGTGACATTTTGGAACAACACCTGAAAGATGGTCTCTCCATATACAGAAAAATACAATCTTTCAAAATGCAACGCTTCATGCTGATGCCACACCTGTGCACTGGCAAAGCCATCGCAGTTCTGACCCCAACTGAGGAGATCGTGAAGGACCTAACCCAGATCCCATACTCCATTTTTATTGATATCACAGGGCATACCACCCACCCGTTCTGGGTGACATTGGACACCGCGCCCCCCATTTGCACCCACTGTGACACATTCAGCCATAAGGCGCACGCATTCCCCATCAAGGAGGGCATCACATTCCAAGAGCACCCCTCAGTGGCCATGGCCAACGGAGAGGCGCACTACAAACCAACCGCAAGCACCAAGGAGGCTTTCCCATGGGGAGCACAAGGCTGCTACCTATTGGTAAAGCCTATCTCCCCGCAAGAACGGAAGAAGGCCAAGCAGGCCCATAGGGACGCAGCCAAGGAAACGGCCAAAGCCACCACTGCTATCCCATACTCACAATGCCAGGAGGACATGGAAACCTTCGCGGCAGAAGCAACTTAGGAATCCATCAACCAACCAGATTGGGAAGCCCATGCCAAGTGGGCCACTCAATCCAAGGATCTGATAGGAGACTCAATCTCACCCAATCGTTGCACCCAAGCTCTAGTCAAAACTGACTTGGGACCTATCCCAACTGAAAAATTTTTTTTGACCCACTCAACGGTGCACCAAACTCATCCACACTGTAAAAAATTTGTCTGACGTCAGGAAAACAAAAAGTGAAGGCCAAAGCCAATGCGACTCTTTCCGTAAAAATCAACAAAAACTCTGATAGCGTTGCTGCTAACACCCGCGCTGCTGTGAAGGCCCGTGGGGACCTTGAAGAGGCTGGTGGGCCCAGGGGCCCACCCCCTCACACCTAAGGTGCGATGAGGGAAACCTTCACTTTAGGGACATTATATATTGCCGGACTCAAGGCCTCCCCATCCCAGGCTAGGAAACTGAGTTTTTTACAACACAATTTACCTGTGGATATCCTGGCCATCCAGGAGTCCCACTGTCCATGAGGTTCTGAGGAAACTTGGAAAACAATGCTCCTCCCATCCCTATCCTTTTGGTTGAAGCACTGTGGGTGCTAATTTGGAAAAATAATTTTTTCAAATTTTTATCCTCAGAAACATTCCTAAATGGCTGAGTGCTTGTTGTCACCTTCTCGTGGGCTGACATAGCACACGCAATTGTCAACATCTATGCCCCAAACGGTGCACACAAGCATCAGGAATTTTTCTCATTGGTCAAATCCCTCCCACTACCCCCTGATTCTTTCCTAGTCGGCGACATAAACTGTTAGCTAACCTCACCAATGGACCGGTGGCCTCCCTCACCCCACACCCCACAGGTTCACGTAGAACTATGCGTTCTAAAGGCCACCCTTGGGTCAATAGATGTGCTGCTGCGACATGCCCCACTGCTCGAAAACATGATGCATCCCCACGTCCACAAAGGCCAATTAAGGTCCATGACCCACATTGACCTTATTCTAACGCCGGCGAAATTCCAACCCCACATCTCCCACTTCAAAACAACAAAACAACAAAAATGGAATTCTCTAACCACCGACTGGTCTTGATAACCTACCACCTACCTGTCACAGTTGCTAAGGCCCCACATTGGTGCAAAATCTGCCCCCCCCCAAGCTCACGTCGCCAGGATTTTCCACGTGGGTGGAAGAGGCAACTTTGGCAAAAAAGTTTGTTGCACCATTTTTGCGCGGACCCCATTTCCTCATGGGCAATTTTCAAAGAGGACACCATCTGCCACTCTAGCCATCTCTCCTCCAGATGCTCATGAGCCACATTGGTGGTTATCTCGCATGCTCTGGAAGAATTGGCACACTTGGAGTCCAACATTCCAGCTACAGGATACAGCCCTGCATGGGGCCAGAAGTGGGCGGAGGCAGCCACCCACCTCAACGCACTCAAAAGGCAACACAAACATCGGGTTTGTGTTCAATACAGGGCTACACACATCACAAAAGGTGACAAGTGCACCGCATATTTCTTTAAAAAAATTTTCGCACCATGCCAGAGCGTGTCCTGCACACAGGTGCAAAGATTGCATAATTCTATTGCGGATACACTGGCCAAAGTGGCAATTGAAATGCAAAAATATTACTCTGAGTTGTACCGAGCTGAACCAATTCAGCCAGCCAAAGTGGCGGAATTTCTCGACTGAGCTCATATCTGCACCATTTTCTGATACCCAGAAATAATGAATTTAATTACTCCAAATGAATTATGGACAGCCATTTGCGGTGTGCCAAACCAAAAATGCCCAGGCCCAGATGGCATTCCATTTGAGTTCTAAAAAATATATAAATATATCCCCACTTCTGCTTGCCTCACTTAACCAAAGCCTGTTGGAAATGTGCCTCCTACCAGGAGGACATGAGGCCTTTACTGTCACACTCTTCAAGAAAGGGGATAATCTTGACTTAGCCAACTGGCGCCCCATTTCTCTAACAAACACAGACACCAAAATTTTAACTAAAATTATGGCTAACCAATTAGGGACTGTAGCATCTGCCACCATCTTCCCAGAACAATTTGGTTTCATCCCCAGAAGGTCGATTTAAGATAACGTGCACTCTGTGGCTAATGTATGTCAGTCCACAGCCTCTGGGGCACTTGTATTCTTGGACCAACAAAAGGCCTATGATAGAGTAAACTGGGAATACCTAAGGGCCTGCCTCTATCAATTCCGCCTACCCCCCTCGCTTCATCAAAAGGGTGATGCTGCTCACGGAATCTGCAACAATGGCAGTGCATGGCCCTGGCTTCCTAATGGAAGTAGTCCGCCCTCAAAGGGGCTTGTGACAAGGGGACCCCCTCAGCCCACTCTTATACAACTTCAGCCTTGACCCACTACTGCGAAATGTGAATGCCCAACTCACTGGGGTCCATGTGCCAGGCCAAACCCCAGTCAAGATATTGGCGTTCGCAGATGATTGTGTGGTTGGGGTGTCTAATAATCAAGATGCACGCGCGCTTGAAGCTCTCATCCAGGAATATTCCCAGGTAAGCAATGCGGCACTGAACGCCTCCAAAACCAAAATCATCCTCCTTGGTCAGTTTCAGAACTGCTGGGCCCCAGCAATTAGTTCCCAACCTGGCCCATCTGCTCGCCCACGTCCACGCCTTACTAACTCAACACACACCGCCCCACTGGTGCTCCCCTTCGTGCCAAGTCCTACCATAGGACTGGTGTGCCATCTGGGCGTGTGGATGGAGGCAGGCGGATACGCGTCAGCAGTAATGGAGTGCCATATTCTGGACAACGTGACGAAGCAAATCGCCTCTCTCAGAGCCCACCCTACTTCCCTTACTGGCAGGGTTGTTTTAGCCAACTCTATGCTCCTATCCAAAGTCTGGTTCAGAGCCCACGCCATCCCCTTCTCCCCAAGCTTCTTCAAATCCTTGTATGCCTTGCTACAAGGATGGCTTTGGTCAGGCCGCCCTCCACCAGTGCAGCTAGAGGTCATGTTTGGCCCTCATCGTCATGGTGGCATGGGCCTGCTTGACTTCAAAGCCATGCTACCAAGATCCTGGGCACCTGGATCACGGCCATCACCGCTCCTACACTCCCATCCCAACACTGGTCCCACGCAGCCCGCTCCAACTTCTCCTGAGCCTTGGGCCTCAACATTCCATCGAACCCCCACTCCCTGATGAAATACCTCGCATCACACACATTGGCCACAGGTCCTCACGGGACAAAAACCCACTACAAACGAATCCTACTCTCCATGCGGAGCGCAGAGTGGAGAATTTGTATTAGTGGACATACAACCCAAAGAGGCCGCCCCTCTCCTCAGTTCACACAAAAGGTACAGGGGCTACCCATCCATGATGACGTGATCCCCATTCGGCCCCATGTCCTATCCAGGGTGGACTACCTGGACATGATGGACATCCCTTATTCCATTGAGACCCAAAAAACAATCTGGAAATATGTACATCACCCTCTGTTGCAGCCTCAAGTCCGCTCCCATGTGTGGCGCTGCCTGAGGCGGGTGTATCATACAGCCAAGCGCTCTAACACTTTACACTCATCCTGTGTCGTGTGCGGCCAGTATGGAACGCTGTTCCACCGCCTGGAGAAGTGACCCACCTCTAAAGTGATATGGCGCGAAGTTCAACGTCTGCTGGGCCAGGATCAAACACATCCCTTCAGTCTGTCAAGAGATATGTTTGCTCTATCAATGGCCTCCTCCCTTCCACCCTCCCTCCGTGCTCTGGTGGTTGCAATCGCCATGTGGACCATCCACACGATTGTCTTAGATGCCATCGCAGGCTCCACCCCCACCCTCCCAGAAGCTGTCCACAGATACCAGTCTCATATGGTGGACCACTTTCAAGCATGGATGTTTGGATACCTCCCACCACGTCACCAACAGCTGGTCTCCTCCTGGTTCCCAGTCTGGTTTATCAAATCAGACCCCTTCCTCCACACGTGCTCAATAGTGGCTACGGCCCCTTCACACGTTCCCTCCCCCTCCCACATAAGTGGCGTTCCCGCTGGCAATAAGAGATAGCATCGCTTCTCTGGGGTGCCTCCCCTGGTACTAAGTTTATCTGTCCTGAGTCATATTCAGAAGTGTCCGTCCCATGGTCGGTCTTCCCTGCAATAAATTTAAATCATATGTCTCTGAGTGAGCACTGGCTTTATATATAAATTCATGAGAGTCCTGTACACAGCAGATGCCCTTTTTCAGCTGGCTATTTACCCTAGATTATGACTCCTCAAAGTAAGTCTCAAACCCCTTCACAGGAATCAAGTTTAGCTGGAGAGATTCTGGGATCTACATTAAACTTTTTTTTCTAAAAATGTGACCAAGGGCTGATCTTATTCAGTCATCTTCTTCACAATTTCTGCAGTGCACCCAGCAGGTTACACTGTCATTAAGATTATCTTCCATGGTTTGATCAACTAGATGCATGTATTGTTAGGCATTGGCTTAGCCCTCTGTATTGAGCAACAGCCTGTAGTTTTACGGATTTAATGGCTCTATAGTGCTATGCCTTGAAACCCAACATTCAATATTTGAAGCAGTCAAAATCAACATCAGGTATTTTATTTATTTTTTAGGGTGCCAAGTCATGCTTAGGTATCATCAGCTAGAGTATCCATCCCATGGTAAGATTAGCAAAAGGACGTATTAAAGTCAAGTACCAAAAAGAGATATAGATAAAATGGCGTAACTTTATTTTAGTATAGAATGAGGTTTTTATATGTTGCATACAATATAAACCCTATTAAGAAAAATGTTTTATTCAATAATAGAGAGGGAGAACTGGATGGGAGGCTCTTAGTCAAACGATGCATTCCAAATTTAAAAATCATTGTAGCATATTTTTGATAGGTAGGAAATTATTTTGAATAAACCAAATTGGATGATACTTGGAATCACTTAGGTCAATCATTGGGTAGAATCTTGATTCTTAACCTTATTCAGATGCATCTTAATTTACTGTTTCAAATGTCACCTGATGAAGTAATCTTCTGACATTGTAAAACCCTTTGCTTTGGTTAATAAAGATTCTACTTTGGGGTATCCTAGGCTTAAGTTAATCTGATGGAGATTTCCTATTGTCGAGTTGAGCCTTAGCAACTATTAACATTTCCATATAGTTAATCTGTAGTTCCTCTTTAACCCTTTCTCAGGTCAAGGTGTCGATTTTCTCAAGAAATTTAAATAGTTGCTATTCTTCCTCTCATTTCCAATATTCTGATAAATTCTAGAGATCAAACAACCTTCCTTATCATCTCACCCTCTATTTTATATGAATGGCTGAGGTAAAAAACTCTTTACCAGCTTCAATAAAGTATGCACTTATCATTTTTTTCTTAGTCTTTTATAACTTTATAAATAATACATCTACTTTCATAATAAAATAATTTTAAATTTGTAAATATATTTTAGTTGTAAAGTTCCCTTGTGGCCTCTGAACCACCCTTTTGCTGTTAAAACTCAAGTATTGGTTAAAAGCCAATGATGGACCTCTAAACTTCCCTTTATTAAGTTATGTCCTAGTAAAATTCATCCTGTTATGCAAGATTTGCTGGATTACACCTAAATGATATCTATGCCATCACCAAACTATATGTTGCCTGATAATGACCTCTCTACTTTCAGTGCCAAAAATGAACATATTCTACTTGGGTGATAATTAAGTGAGATAATAAAATGGTATTGGCAGTTAAAAGGTCTGAAATCCTGGTGATCCAGAGCTGCTGGGCTTTCATAAAATTTTGTGAAGCATAGTAAAAAAAAGTTTTTTCTCTTATTGCAGAAAGGGTTACCTTTTGCTTCATAGTTTTTACATCCTGCATGCTACTAAATTCAATATTAAGTTTTCTTTGACCTCAGCATATGAAAAATCAGACTTTTAAGGTCGCGCTGAGAAGTCCTCAAACTTCTTGGCTTATACATTCTTATATGTCAGGCCTTTTGTCAGTTACTAGCTTTGTCCATTCTGTAATCTTACATGTGAAGCTAATGATTGTCCCTTCACCAGGGGTGTACTTTTTTTTTTTTTAAACGTAAGGCTTGGAGTTTGGGTCCTTGACAATTGGTCATCTTGTGCCTCTGTTGTTTTGATGAAAGGTGACCTACTTATAAAATACCCTCAGATCTGCTGGTTGCTATCAGCACAGTTTGTTGTTTTTGTGTTTTTTGTAAAGGTCTCTGTTATTTTCTCCAGCGCACTCTTTTGATTATCAAGCTTATTGCCTTGTTGGTTAACAGCCTTGATGTATGATATAACAGCTTGTTTAGATGTTAGACCCATGCTTCTAAGTTAATATCCAAGGTTTTAATTTTATTTTGTTTGCATCAAAGACCTATTAAATGAAGTACCTGCAAGGCGGGCCTGTTGAGCTGTATATGAAACTAGGTCCAGTTGTTCTCTCATATCAACCACCTATCATTTCAATGTCGCTAGTCTGGTCTCAATGTGTTGATGTTCATCAACTGACAGACATCCTCTCACCCTGGGCTTCATTCAGCTCCTCTTTTTGCCACATCAAATAAAGTATTCTAATTATACATTAATTCAATCTGATCTTCTATTAGATCTGGTATGATGCACTACCCCTGTAGTGGTCACCAGATGTGACTTTTAACATTATACCGCTAAGATGCCAAGTTTTAGTCATGTACACATGACTTTCCCAAAACAGCTAACGTATTATCTTACTCCTACTCATGTTTAAATCCTTAGTACCGGCGCGTCCACAATGAATAGTAGTAATATTTATATACTTATTGACTACCTGTCATACTCCCATGATAAACTCATCCCTTGAGTAAACCACACTATTTTATCAAAACAAATTAATTTAATTACAAATTAAACATTGGTGTAGTATATGTCTATCAAAATAAAATGAGGTTCCTGTACCTCAAGTGAAAAAGTTTAAGTTGAAGCTTTTATAATAATAATAAGTTAAACCTCCAGTAGACAATAGATTTGATAAACTTAAATATGAAGGTAAAAGTTAATCTGCACAGATTATTTCCTACATAAATCCATTTTGTGGCGTTTAACTGATGCTTATCAATCTTATGATTCGCTCATAGCCTGAATAAATCCCTAAATGTGGCTCAGCTAGTTGATTGCTAAAGTCCATATACATATTATTGTTGATTGCGCAATTTTACTCTTAATTTCTAGTGGTTTATTTAATTAGTGCTAGTGGTTCCCAACCCAAGAATGGAAACTTCCATTCATCTTTAATAGCTATGTGCCAAACAAAGGGTTTATCTTGATAGAAAAGATATTTAACTTGGTGCCACAGTGTTAAACTTAAGCATCCATATTCAAAGGGGAATAGAGATTGTGGGATTTACATCTAACACCGGTTTCTTCAGGTTGCAGGCAAAGGTGGACAAAATCAGGGTTAGAGCATCAGCAGAGTGGGGCAGAAGGAGATATAAGTGTGGGTCTCCTTGCCAAATGAGGCCAGCGGTGTGCATTGCCTTGACATATTGTGCAAGTTGGTGTTCAGAAAAGTTAATACGCCAATCTTGTATCTAGTAACTTGATTTTTTAGGTTTGTGGGTATTTGGGAGAAAATAATAAAGAAAATGTCACATTGGTGCATGCGCAGCTTGCAGTGAGAGTGAATTATTTCAGTATCATACTTGGCATCTTCAGGGAAATCAAGGGGAATTTAGTGATGGGGAGACCCTTGCAAAGTGGCTCCATTGCTATATGGAAGATGCAGCGAAGGAGGGAGTTAATGAGTAAAAAGTCTATTTTGACAGATTTTTGATTAAGACTTTTGTAAACTGGAGATCATTACAAGGATGTAAACGGCAGTGAAGGGTTATATGGGGTTATTTGAATAAATCAGGCCAGTCAAAGTCAGGTTTAATTTCATAGATTTGTTCTTCATCATTAGTTCATTTTAGAGCCTCAAATGGATTTGATTTTGCCAGCGCTGGGCTAGCGGCAGGAGTTAGTTGGGTAGCAGGATCCTGGCTGCACACAATAGACCATGACAATTTCACCAGCGCCTGAGCTGCAATCTTCTCAGAAATAGTTCTGGTGGTCAAGCTCTGATGGGTTGAGAAGGGATGACATCACCCATGGCAGATGATGGTGGGTGAGGGAGGGTTGATCCCCATCAAAAAAAATGAAAGGTCATAGTAAAACTAATACCAGAGGGAGGATCAGTGGAAGCAGCATCAGAAGAGACTGCTGGGCAGCTGTGCTTTAAGTGGTCAAGTCTGAAGAATAAGTAACATATGATGCAGCCATTTTTGATGCATGCCCAGAAAGGGTGATCAGGGTTGGACCTTATCACAGCTTAAAAGAGTATTGCGAGGTGGGCGACTTGATATAGTGGGGCAGATCATTGCAAAAGTGTGAGGCCCCACTAGATTATTAGTATCGTTAAAAGCATGAACTGTAGCATGTGGTCAGTGCTCTAGGCCGCAAAACCTTCTGTGATTTTTGGCGGAGGTGTTTTTGGAGAGGGTAAAGGAAAGCCAGGAAATTGGATCACCAGTGTGGCCTCATATGGCAGCTGAGTAATTATTGTTGGTATGAGTGTTTTTATAAACTAGTGGCATCTGTGCTACCACCATGGCATGAACTTCACAAAAGAAGCTGAGGTCAAAATGCCCCTTGAAGGGGTGGAAATTGACAAATCTGGTAAGCACATACACTGCCAAGGTTATCTCAGTGATGGCCATTCTCACTTAGGGGAAAAGTTTCACATATTCAACCCTGAGGCTTAAGTGCAGATTGCTCTGAGGGAGCACCAGTGGCTTCAAAGCACCACCTATGAACGCTTGAGATGATTGCCTAGGTCCTATGGCGAGATTTAGCAATTGGAAGCGTTGGAGCTGGCTGGAGCAGTCCAGGCGCGTTTTTGTGAAGGCTAATAAATTACAGGAAGTGGTGCATTAACACTCCACAAGAGGGCAACGGGCATCAATCTCATTGTTATAGGATTGAGGTGGAGCAGGTGAAAAAGTTGGTTGAGCGTAAATTTTTTTTAAAATACAAATTTTGATATAAAATAAAAAAAAAGAAAGAGATAATTCTTAGATGTGATCTGTTATCAGGATCAGTAATGAGTTGCTATAATTATAGATTTTGGTTGATTAATCATGAGAAATAAAATTACTGTTATATTCTTCATCTTCACATTGGTTTCATTAGGAAATTTGATACTGCTCTGATCAATCATCAATATCAAAATATACACAAATTAACTTACCAAAGTCCAGTTTGTTGTATTGGGTAACCAACCTTAGGTCACTTATTTAAATTAGGCGTGTTGAATTCCTCAGGGGTCTTCAGGTCATTAATAATGCTTTAATGGCCCTCTGGCTGTATGGACTCCCCTAGGCGATGAATTATCATCATTAACTTTAGATACCATAACATTATGGAAAGATTGAGAAAATATCAGTCAAAAAATAAGATGTGAGGCCCAACAAGCATGATTTTCTACTAGCTTTTGGAGATTTGAAATGAGATTAAATTCTAGTACTAAAAAAAATGAGATTAAATTTAGGAAAAGTTAACAAAGTATTTCCTTTACTGTTAAATTCTGATGGTTGACTCAAAATCTTTTCAGAAAGCCCATCAATTCTGGCCAATTACCCTGAAGATGGATGTAGCAACGCTCCTGATTAACCGTGCATAAATTTTAACACAATACTTGAGAAATTGACCTGGGATTGATACCCAATTTTGCTCTGAAAATTCTACAATCAAATGACATATATAGTTTTCCCCTCATATTATTGCAATCAGTTTTCTTCCTAATTGCAAAATTTGGTATATCATGCTTTTGAATTGGCACAATACTACTTGCACATGGATAGTTCATAAGTGAGTACCTAATGCTATTGAGAGGTCTGCTGACATCCCAATTAATGAATGTCAAAAAAACAGATTCAGCTCTAATTTATCCAATAATTATATTTCACGTGCTGTATGACAAAACTCAACTCAGGCAACTTTAGGAAATTTTGCACATTCAAGGTGCAATTTTGTACCTGAAACCTCCTGATTTGAGAGTATTTTGCCACAAATATTTAGTAAAAGGTCATTTTTATATCATATCTTGAGTTAACTGGGGTGGAAAGTAAGATGTGTGGAAAAGATCATGCTTGAATTATGTCCAGGCGATGCCCTAGAGGTATAAAATACCAGCGCCTGGCCAGGTAAATTATTATCAAAACAAATCATACCTTCTAATAGAAAAGATATTCTCTTAATTCTCTTTTATCTGGTTATCTTATCATAGTTGGTTGTTATTGAGATTGTCAACAAGCCACTAGGACAAAAACCACAAGCTTAAGCCTTCACCTGCGACAGTAGAAAAAAACAAATTTGCAGGTAAAATTTATCCCAAGAAGATCAAAGTAGTCCTAAAATTTTAGATAAGTCAAGTGGGCTTCTGAACAGTCAATATACCATAAGGCACTAGCAATATTTGAACTAATTAAGCCAAACTTCTTCATAATTATAATAGCAGAATTTGTAATAAACAAGCGCTCAATCTTCATAACTTAACACCCACCAAAACTATAAAAGGGGTCCCCCAAATATATCTATAAAAGCGGGTCCCCATAAAAATGAACATTCAACCTGAAAGCCTTGAGATGGCACTACCAAGCTTCAAGTTTAAAATAAAATATGTAAAACCCTATAGTAGATAACATTGACTTCAACTCATAAACAAGAAGCTGACATTGAACAAAAGGCTAGTAAACACACTGGTCAAGATGAACTATTTTGAGATGTGACGCCCACATTATTGAGTTTGAGCCAATGGATTCTAAAAAACAGCTGAGTCAAGATAGTAACTTACTTAGAGTTTCCTATAGAAAAATCTAGTGAACCTACCCATCTCCTTTAATCTAAATCAATTTTATTAGAAATATACTTTATTGCAATTATTTGGGGTAAGCTGAGTAGAGGGCAAAATTACCAAAGCTTGTAGGGTTTTAAAATAAACTAAGATAAGATGGTTGTGAAAAAGATAAATAGACACTCAAACTGACTTAAAAAGCTAGAATAATCCAAAAGGTTGGGGGTGTCAACTGCTAGCTATGCATGGTGTAGGGTGAAGGGCATGGGAGGCTCATTGTATGCAATTGGGGTAGACAGAATCAAGTATAGAGCTGAGTGAAAAGGCATAAGTGCAGCCTCAAGGTGGGGGTCAAGGTAGCAAAGTGGAGCTTGTAACACAATTTTTGCTGTGAGGAGGGTAATGTTATAATTGGATCAGGCTTTCTCAGCCCTGAGATGAACCTTCAGAGAGAGTATGAAGGTGTTCATTCTTGCCGCCCTGGGTTCTTCTCACTTAACTCTGGGGATTTTGAACTTGGGGCGTCAAAAGGGGTAATATGTTGCTCATATTTGACACTAACCAGCTAGGCTTAAACTTCCTGAGAGAGCTGTAAACTTGACACTCACACGCCAACTGTGCGTCTTCTTTAAAATTAATCCTGTGTACGTTGGAATCTTCCCTTGACCATCCTACAGAGCTTATCTCAACCTCTTTCCTTGCAAGAAAAACCTTACAAGGAGTCCTGCTCAAAACGATTGTCTTCAACTGTAGTGTACTTAAGACTGGTTACTTGCAGTCACTACTTTTCACTTATTTCCAGTCAAAGTGAAAAGCCAAATTATTGACAAACTTATTATTCTGGGAAATAGGCTGTTTATTTATGATAAAAACTTAGTATTTTTATACTAATTACTAAAAAATCAGGATGTAAAATAATAAATTGAGTGACATAATGAATAATGGATTGTAAAACATTGAATCTTCAGGAACTTTGGTGCAATCTCTTCTTCAATTGATTTTTCTCTTGGGCACTCATTTTTTCTAATTTCCAAATTCGTGCACTGCGGCAGTGTGTGGAGTCTTCAGTATCAGGGTCATTGGTTCCGTGGCTCCTGTGTGCTTTCAGTGAAGTCCAAAACTTTGTTACCATCATTGGACTTAATTTCTGGTTTAATATGGCACCATTTTCTTTTCTTTTTCTTTGATTTCCTTTTTGGTGCACGTTTCTGCACCTAAATCGTTATGTTCCTTCTCAAAGTTACTTGAACAAATATTACCTTTTTGGGAGTTTATCTCATTTGAAGTTTCGCCATTACTGATTTGCATCTCTTTGACGAGTAGATTGTTTGTCATTTCATCTGTGACATTAATGCTATTGCTACTTTCATGGCCAATTTGATTTGTAATATTACCATTTTTGTAGCTAAACTCATTTTGTGTTAAAAACTCTTGCTCTTCAATTTAAATTTCCTCAATTTAAAAAAGGTTGAGGATCTACCAATTTTGAGGTGTGCAAATCTGCAACAGTCATGTTGTTACTTGTGATTCAGGCTTATGGACGAAATTTCATGACTGTCATTTTTGTACAGCTTTACTGGAAACTTGTTAAAATTGGCGGTATTTTAATTAAGTAGTGGTTCATGGTTGTAAGGACAGGAGGAAATTGGACCTCATCCAAGGCTGAAACTGGTTTTGCCACAGCCTTTCATAGGGGTGACACTCAGTGGAGGCAACTGCCTCTTCAGTGAGTTGATAAAACATGATGAAATGGGTCTGCTTCAGATTGTAAATAATAATGCTGAGATGAAAACTGAAATGCAAGTCAGCGTTTAGGTACATTTTGTGGTCTGGGGCCTTGAACAATTCAGGGACAGTTTTACCTAATTTATCAACTTCCTCAAGGTAATCCTATGGATCTTAGTTGAAGATGATGGGTTTATTAGCATGTGGTCAGACTTTGGTGGGTGGATGGGTGGGGTTTTAGATCCTAATGGGGTACATGAAGGCTCCTGATTGGCTGTAACAGGGTTATGGGTTAGGCAAAAAGATTCCTTATTGGTTGAAACAGTGACAACTGTAGATCCTACCCTGAGGGAGGAAGGACGATTGTGCCCATATGAAGAAAGTTGTAGGGTTGTCAGTGGGATCTCATGGGAGGAGTCAGGTGTTGTGCCATGGCTCAGGCAATAGAGGTGCATCACCATTTCAGGTGGTCCATGCTGAAACAGATGGGGAAGATGGTGCGCCCTCAAGCCTTTCAAGTTCAGAAAGGATGATTGGGGCATAATGGACTACTTGTGAAGAGAACTAAATTAGCAATTTTGGATGAAGTTTGGTCTATATTCACAAAAGTTGTCAGGAGAGTGTCTATAACTCTCTCATTCCCAGCGAGGTGGTGCACAGCCACATTTCCAAAGAAATAGTCATCAGTATTATGGTGATCATAGCCCCGCAGAGGGAGTTGGAGCTAAAGTAACACTGGGTAAGGGTTTGCAACATGGTATATATTAATAGATAGTAAACAAACAACAAGAATTGGGTGGAACACAAAGGAAAGTCCATATCCAAGTGGTGATCTGGGCTGGAGTGCTTGGGTGCCTCGGTCTGGAGGGGATCAGGGTGGCCCAGCGGTGAACCAGATGTGATAGTTAATTTTGTGAAAATAAAATAGCTGATGTTATTAGAGACCTCCCCAAGAGGTCCACGCACTGGTTCACCCAAGTTAAAATATTAAAAATGTAAACTAACAGGATTTTATTAATAAAAAAGATGACCAATGAGGAAAGTTGGTCTCAAGAACCATACTTTAAATAAGGGGAGGCGTGTCATCAATTAGAAAAAATGGTTCCAAGCCTAAACAAACCAAATGGTGTACCCCACTATTGGACAGGGTACTGTAGCTCAAGATTGAACAAACTTGAGTGGTTGCTTACAAGCTGAGCCATCCTGATTTAGAAATATTGAAAAATTGAATGGGTTTCAAACTTAATTCTCTGAGCAACTGAACCAACCAGTTGTTGTTAAGAATATAACTAGTCCAATTTAGTTCCACTGCCATAACACAGGTCTGGGCATTACACACTTCCCCTGGACCAACCTAGGCATATCTGGACTGCACCTAGCGTTGGTTCAAGGTGTGCTTTAAGTCAGGGAGGTCCTGAAGCTTGACCTTTTTTTACTCATGACATCCAGACTTGTCTTGGCAGTTGGTTCCCTCAATGATGTCATGTAAATATGACTAAAGTAAGACAACCTGAAAGTTGGTTGGCTCTATTGGAAACCACAAATTGCAGGATGGAGTCATTACCATATTCTGCAATCTGGCAATCAGTTCATTATATAAATGTCATGGTTAAATGACTTGATAGTAGGCACCAATCCCAAGGATAAGGCTGGGTGGCAAGAGGCCCAAAAGGTGAAACTTCAGGCCCTCCCTGACCTCAAGCACACTTTAGACCAACGCTGGGTACAAGCTAAATATGCCTAGGTTGGTACTAGGGAGGTGCAAAACGCCAGCCCCTTGTATCAGCTCAGGAATTAAAACGGATGAGATATTCAATTAAAGAAGATGGTTTGATTCTGTTGATAGAGGAATGGGGGTTCAAAACCCATTCCATTTACAAAATTACGCGTTTGGGTAGGGTACAACTTCATTCAATTACCCAAGTGAATTCAGTTTCAGCGTATTTGACCAATTTGGATATAAGTGTTTGCCTATTGGTGAATTGGTGCTTTGGACCACAATGGCAGACCCATAATTACCCCTTAGAGACTTAAATTTGTTTTTTGGGGCCAACATTCCTTGTTGGTCGACTTCTCACAATAAACTTTTCCTGTTTTCCCATTTTATTTATATTATCTCTGACAATCCTGTGCGAAGACCTCTTCAAGGAGGTCTCACGCTACATTAACCATTCCATTTTGATTACAATGAGGTTATCCCCTAGTGCACCGTTGGTTTTCCAAGGTTCCCTCCAACATGGGATAATTACACCTTCTCCCTATGTGCACCGCATCTTTTTTTGGCTGGTTATTCACCCCTAAATATCGCCCTCCTCTACTTAAGTTATTATTGCTCCAGCACCCTCTGCTGGGCTCTAGTAACTTTTATTCAGGTCACTAGTTTCCTGGCGTTGGCCCTGTGCATTGTGAACTTCCATGCTGGAAATGGGAGAGTTATAGACACTCTCGTTACATTAGTTGACCAACCACTTGATTTTATTTGCATGAACTTTTTCCGTGTGGGACTTTTCCAAAGTGCAAATGGTGGGTGCCAGCTGTGGGCTTCAGCTGTGTTCAGCTGCACCACTGTTTCCTCTTTTTCCTGAGGGTGGAGCACCTTGGCGTTATTTTGGCTGCCTCCAACTGGAAAGTACCCACCCTTCATGCTTGTACCTGATGGATACAGACACTTTTGGGTCCAAAAGTTGTGATTTCCTGACTTTCTGCCAAAATTTACAAAAAAATATTAATAAATTGGGTTTACTTCGGCAGCACATTCTGAAAATGCCAGCATAATAGGCGCAGATGGGCCTGGGGGTGTTGGCCTTGGATAACGTCATACATTCCATTGATTTTATGGGAATAGGGTCGTTCACATCTAAAAACGCGTTTTATAATAAAAACTTTATATATACCTCTAAACCATTTATTAGCTCTTATGGCCTGGATGAGGACCATATTCCTGTATATTAGATTACCCCTGAGAACCCTCATTTGAACCCTACCATAATCCGTAGCACTCAAGAAGTGGAAAAGGAACTTTGTTTCAAATATGATAAAGTATATGCACCTGAAGAAGGTGGGGTGGGATATGTTGCCTCAGTAGTAGAAGTGGCCAACTATCCCTCCCCTTCTATGATACAAAGCATACCCCGAAGGCTTGCTCAAGCCATAGGAGGAATTTTCTTAAGAGGTGGTGGCGTTTTCTGCTTTAAATAAATCCCATTCTGGATACTCTTTGTTGACCGCTACCCTTGTGTCCACTTTGGGGAAATTCAGAACAACTATTTTAGTGGATACCGGTGTCTTGTAAAATTTTATGGACAAAGACCTCGCTGACTACCTTGAGTTGAGGTACTCGCCAGGTGGTATGGTTAGAGACGGGACTTCTCAAGGTATCCCCACGCTGAAAATCATGGGGTTAGTGGACTACCAGGTGGGCACCTATCTCCTTTCTGACCACTTTCAAGATATCAAAAACCTCTTGTATCCAATTATTTTGGGTGTAGAGTGGTGGAGAAAGTTTGACGTCAGGACCAATTTAAAAGAAAACACCCTATCCTTGTCCTTGATAAATGGTCACAAGTTGGTTGTTCCTTTGGCTGATGCCCACTTTCAGATAAAATTGCCACATTGGCCCAATAATCACTCTCTTAATCTTTCCCCTTTTCTGAAGCCCTCTGTGGAGGTTCCTTTGCCTTCCTGTTTGGAGGGGTTGAAATCTTCATATGATGCAGCTTCTGCTAATGCAATACCTGATCATTCTGAGTTCAATTGTGAGTTTAAGCTCACTGTGGATATGGTTTGTATATCTTCCCATATTTACCCATTGACTGTTTATAGAGGAAGAGGCTTTATATGTGTGGGTTAAGGAGAAAATAGATAAAGGCGCGATTTTCTAGCGTACCTACCCCGTTTGTTCCCCGCTTCTCTTTATGGAGAAGGCTGATGGAACTTTACACCCTTGTTTAGATTATGGGAATTTAAACAATGTTACTTTACCTGACCTCCATCCTATCCCTTTGGATTCACAGATTGCGCGTTATGTAGAGAAGGCTAAAGTCTTCTCTAAACTGGATTACCTCAATGCGTTCAATCAGATCTGGATAAGAAGGGTCAGGAGTGGTTAACTGCATTCCGCACCATAAAAGGGATTTTCTAGTTTTGGATCATGCCCTTTGGGCTTAAAAGTGCCCCTGCCATCTTTCAACGCTGCATTGATGCAGCATTGGGGGACTTGTTAGGGGTATGCTCGGTTGCCTATATGTATGATATCCAGGTGTTTTCCCCTGATCATGAGTCAAATGCAGTACACCTTTGGCAAGTTGTGGAGAGGTTAAGGGCAGCCCATCTTACGCTAAAGATCAGTAAATGTGAGTTTTTCAAGTCACAGGTCACTTTTCTGGGAAACTTCATATTTGACCAAGGACATATGATAACTTCAGACAAGAAGAAGGCTATTTGTGAGTGGCCTACCTCCACTTCAGTAAATTAATTGAGGAGTTTTTGGGGACGTGTACGTTCCTCAAGAAGTTCATTCCAAACCTTTCCAAGGTGGCAGCGCCCTTGTATAGGGCTAGTGGTGCAAAAGTGTTTCAGTGGTCCCTCATTTTGGAGGATGCTTTCCAAGATGTGAAGTGCACCCTGTTGTCCACATTCATCCTTCGCCATGTCGACTCTTCTAAAGAGTTCAATGTGTCTACTGATGCCTCAACTTCGCCATAGCAACTGCCTTGTTACAAGTAGGTGAAGATGGGATAGAGCATCCGGTGGGATATTTATCTAGGAAAATGTCTCTGCCTGAATTGAATTACGCCGTTTATGACAAAGAGTTACTAGCAGCGGTGGAGGCGCTGACTTATTAGCGTAACCACTTGCTTAGCTCTTCCCAACCTTTCCGTGTACATACAGATCATAGTGCCTTACTGTACTACTGCGCTCCTCATGTCTAACCCCATGGCAGATCCATTGGCATGAGACCCTTGCCCAATTTTCTTTTTTTATTAGTTCACCAAGGGCAAGGAAAATGGTTTGGCAGATGCTTAGAGCCGCAACCCTGCTTTGGCTCCTGATCTGAAGGAGGTGGAAGTTCATAACACCCAGTTGATGATCCCGCCAGGATAGATTTTGTCTCAACTTCCCGATTCTATGGCCAACACGCCAGCGCTTGCACCTCTGTAAAATGCAGAGAAATACAGTAATTTCAGAAAGGTAGTTCTTTCTCAGTTGTTGTCAGCCAAATATACTATGTTTCTCACTAAGAGCGCTCTGAATCCGAAAGATTTATCCAGAAGTTATTACATAAAGGATGAGATGGTGTGGTTTCAGGGGCGCCTATGGGTTCCTGCTGGACCACAGCGCCTGGAAAGTATCCAGGACCATCATGATAGAATCACCGTTGGTCATCCTGGGAAAGCAAAGAACTTGGAGTTAATATGATGCACCTACAATTGGAAGGGCTTGCCTGCTCAGGTGGGACGGTATTGTAAAGTGTGCTTGATCTGCAATCAAATGAAACAAATTTTCAACCTTTAGAGGGGTTGTTGGTACCAGTCCAGAAGGCTGAAGGGCCCTGGACCTCTCTATCAGTGGATTCCATTGTGGAATTACATGTTTCTGAAGGTTATGATGCCATAATGATGGTGGTGGACCATTTTAAAAAGTTCGCCCACTTTATTCCTTGCAGAACTATAATAACCGCGGCTGAGATGGCTAGGCTTTTCATCACTCATGTAATTGCGCTTCATGGGATTCCCAAGAAATTATCAGTGACTGGGGACTTCAGTTTAACACCATCTTTTGGGAAGAGTTGTGTAAGACGCTTCATATTTGCCCCTGCCATTCAACTGCCTATCACCCCCAAACAGATGGGCAGACTGAACGAGTGAACCAGTGTTTGGAACAATTCCTGTGGTGTTATTGTCAGGGAAACTGGAGCGCAGGAGGTCGCTGGAGGGAGAGACACAGGCCAAAGGTGTTCCAACAAGGCAAGTGACCCAACAAAATGAAGAGACGTCTTAAACGTTCATTATTGTGTTTTCAAATAAATCTGTGGAGCAAAACGCACACCAAACTGGCCACAACCGTCAGGGACATGAGGCCCTGGGAGCTGGTTAGGGTAGCGAAAAATCTAGGGAAAAAGGCAGCAAAATAGGAGGAGGCGGAGCTAGCGGAATAGGTGGCGGAGTAGGCGGAGGATTCAGGTACAATAGTAGGGGCAAACCAGAGCGGAAAACGGACTCCATCCATTGCAGAACTTTGTAAGGTTGTATTTTTTTAAAAAAACCAAAATACAGGAAATGTGCCCAAAATCCTAAACTTTATTATAATAATCTGTGTATCTGAGAAAAGCAAAGCCTTTCTCATCTTGGGACCTAATTTATAGAGGGTTGCTTCACAAAGATTCCAGTGGTTATTGGAATCTGATATGAGCTACAAATTCGTCGTTTTTAAACAAAATCAAAAAATTTATAGGCCAGATCTTATAACCTCATATCTTGTGATTTTCTGGGTGTTAAGTTCGATTCCCACTTGGGCTTTTGTCTCAAATAAGCCGTTTTCCTCAGCCCTGGCTGTCAAAGCCAAAACCTTTTTTTGTCAATGACCTTAGATAGGTCATTGGTGACCCTTAGGGGTTCTGGTCTCTGCCCCAATGGCTTGTTGGACTTGGCTTTAGAAGGGCTTCTAATTTCAGGAAATATGTCACTAGCTGTGACATCACTCTCCGCTCTTGGGCGGGGTTCTACACCACCTGAGGAGACATTGGCCAAGGCAAAATTCTTTTTGGAAGTTGGTAGATTCATGGCAGCTAAAGTGGCTTGGGTGGCAGGTCCTACGTCATCTGGAAATCTAGAGTGGTAGTCATGAATTAGGTCCTGAGCATTGGTCATGTCCCAATAAGATATCCAGCTGTTCTCTAACTCATCATATCCTTTCCAGGACACAAAGTATTGCAGGTGGCATCAGGATAGGTGAGAAGCAAGAATGGCATCAAACTCATATTGGGGTTCACCATCCACTATCACAGAATCTGAGTGAGGTGGCATGGGACCATTGAAGGAGGTCAGGAGGCATTCATGTAAGGTGCTGAGCACTTTGATTGAGGGGGTAAGTCAACCTGGTAAGCTGATGGGCCAATTTCTTGAGGATCTTGAAGGGTCCAACACGCTTGGGACCCAACTTGCGGCAGGGTTGCTTCAGGTGGAGATTCTTGGCGTTGATCATGACCAAGTCACCAGGATTATACTCAGGTCCTTCATGGCGCTTTTTAATCAGCATATGCTTTGTAAATCCTCACAGCATCAACGAGATGGTCCTTCACTTCCTGATGTATGTCCCTAAGCTCTTTAGAGCGCTCATTGGAAGTGACGACGGTGGACTCAATCCGCGGACTTGGGTTGAAACTGGGGTTGTAACCATAGCTTGCAAATAAGGGGGAAGTGCCTGTAGAGGCATGAGTAAGGTTATTATAAGCAAATTGCGCCAGTAGGAGTTGAAAGGACCAATTGTTCTGTTCAGCATTAGAATAACTATGCATGAATTGCTCCAAACCTTGGTTCACCCTCTCCATCTGTCCATCTGACTGGGGGTGGAAGGCTGTGGAGCGGCAGGGGCGGATGCTGAGGATGGAAAGAAGGGCTTCCCAGAACTGAGCGGTGAATTGTGGGCCCCAATCACTGATAATCTCCTTGGGGAGACCATGTAAGCAAAAGATGTGATCTACAAAGAGGCGGGCTGTCTCAACTGAAGTAATGGTGGTGTTGCAGGGGATGAAGTGGGCCATCTTTGTGAAACGGTCCACCACAACCATTACTGCATCATAACCCTGGGACAAGGGAAGTTCCACAATAAAATTAACAGACACTGATGTCCAAGGGCCCTCAGCAGCTTGGAAGGGAACAAGCAATCCAGCACTTTTCAGGTCGGCTTGGCTTTGACCAGTTGCACGTCAAGCAGGACTTTGTGAATTTTGCCATATCAGTGGCAATACCTTTCCAACTGTAGGAGTGGCGGACTAACTCAAGCGTCTTGTCCTTGCCAGGGTGGCCAGCAGTTGGAGGGTCATGAGCTTCACGGATCACTTCCTCACGCAGGGGTCCAGGAGGTACCCACCACTTGCCCTGATGGAGGATGACCCCATCCATCAACTGGTAGCCTTTTTCTGGGGATTCGCCATTTCTATGGCAGGCCTGCTTAATCTTATCATATTCAGCTGACAGAAGTTGGGACAACTTAACACGGGATGGGGTGTCAGCGTCACTTTCTAAAGGTTCCATCATAAGCAGAGCGGGGGGTTGTATAGTGGGCTCTCCTTCACCTGTTCCATCTTAATCAACAACTGGGTATTGTGGGCGTCAACTAGAGCTGGGTCAGGTGCTAGAGCAGGGTTCCGGGATAGAACATCAGGTAACATGTTCTGGGTGCCCTTAATGAAGTCATATTTGAAGTCAAACATTGACAGGATTTCTAATCACTGGGACTGGCGAGGGGATAGCTTCTGGGGGGCGCGGTAGTACATCAATGCCTTGTGGTCAGTACGGACATTAAACGGCCACTTAAACCCATGAAAATGGTGGCGCCAGTGTTGTACTGCCTTAACAACTGCAAGGAGTTCCTCATCATATATTGCATAGTTGAGCTGCGCCAGGGTCATTTTCTTAGAGAAGTAAGCAACAGGCCGTTCCACTCCATCCTCCCCCTCTTGTAGCAGAGCAGCTCCCACCACAAAGTTGGAAGCATAATTGGCGACAATAGAGGGGCGGCTGGGGTCTGCATGTACCAACACCGGGCTGGACAATAGTATAGACTTGATGGCGTGGAATGCAGCGTTGCATTCATTGGTCCAACTAAAAATCTTCTTCCCTGAAGCGGTTAGAGAGGGGCGGCAACTTCTGAGAGCTGTGGAGGTGAACTTCTTACGAGAATTTACATGTTCCAAGGAAGCTGCATAACTCCATGAGAGATGAGGGGGTAACCCAATCACGGATATCTGCTTCCTTATCTGGGGTGATCATGTGACCATGGGAGAAGATAATGTTTTCTAAGAACTTGATCTTGGGTTGGAAGAACTCACAAATGCTAGCTTTAATTGTAAGGTTTGCCTGTGAAAGTCTCTCCATGACAGACACAAGGTGGCGGGCATGAGATTCTGCATCTGGGGAAAAGACCAGTATGTCATCCATGTATGCAATCACGCATGTACCAACAGGTCTCCTAAGACAGCATCAATGAGCCTCTAAAGCAGGAGGGAGCATTCTTCAAGCCAAATGGCATAACCCTGAACTGGTAGATACCTTTCCAAGTGCAAAAAGTGGTCAACCACTCCTGGCCTTCTTTAATGAAGATCTGGTTGAAAGCATTGAGGCAGCCAAGCTTGCTGAACACCCTGGCCTTCTCCACATAGTGGGCAATCTGTTGCTCCAGAGAGAGCGGATGTGGGTCAGGCACTGTTACATTGTTCAGATTGCCATAATCAATGCAGGGACAAAGTGAGCCATCAGAGTTTTCTACAAACAGGAGGGAGGAGCACAAAGGTGAGGATTTCTTAAAGATTTGACCTTTAGAGAGCATTTTGTCTACTCAAGCGTCCAAGGCAGCCTCCTCCATCAGGGACAAGGGGTAAATTGGAGAGGATTCTTGATGAGATCCACGGTCAACTTAAACTCAAGTCAAACTTGGTGTGCTCAGGGAGTGGGCGGGCCTTTGTGGGATCAAACAGATTAGCATATCCCCGGATGCATTCTGGTAGAGTAAGTGTTGGGGTCATGGCATCACTAGGTAGAATAGAGGCTAGGCCCACCTTAGGAGAGGGGCCCCACCTTCTGGGGAGCACCGTGGCGCTCTCATCTAAGCAATGAATGGTAACTGTTACTCCACCAGGAAATTGTGCATGCATGGTAGAGTCTAGGAGGTTAGTGGCGATGTCAAATCTGTGCCACCAGCCAACCCCTAAAATAACATGGTATAAGAGGTTCTTTATAAAGGAGAAGCTCTCAACAAAGTAACCATCACCTGCAATGAAAGGGACAGGTGTTAACACATGGTAACTTGGAATGGTTTGAGATGCACCACCCTTCACAAACTGACCAACTCCCAGGGGTAGCTCCAGGGCCTCTGCCAACTCTTGGCGGATGAAGTTCTCAGTTGCACCAGTGTCCACCAAAGCGAGTGCTTGAAAGCTCTTCCCTAAAGAATAAAAGGTAGCCATGAACAAGAAGTAAGAAGAGGAGGGTTTATTTCCCTCAGAGCTAAGGGATGACAGTATGGCTCCAAGCCCAGAGGTCGGCGTATAATGTGGAGTATCCCCTAAAAAAATTTTCCATATGACTTCAAATTGCCATAAAATTGTCCACGGGACTTAAATGGTGTGGGGTAGCTTAATGCTCTATGTTTGGCGGGAGGAAGGTCTTTATCACATGAGACTACACCAGTCAGGACAGCCAAGCTTTTGGTGGGGTCAGCCACGGCTATCTCTTCTTAAATCATCCTCCCATGGATCTCTACTAGATTTTGGATAGAGTCCGCCACAAGAGGTGACTCTGGAGTGATAGGAAAGAGTTGTTCAACTGGGCCAACTGGGATGACAGGTTGGACAGAAGACATAGGTTCCAAAATGGCACGACAGGTCCATACCCTAGAGTAAGTGAATGCTCTGAATTAAATGGGTTAGACTTACTAACCCTCTCTACTTTTGAGGACAAAAGTGAGGGGTACTCCGTGGAGCGCGGCGGTGCAGGGCCAGTAGTGAGGGGACCCCCACCTATGATGGAGGTTTACAGTCTCACCTTCCAGCGATCTCACTTCTGGTTCCAAGTGGTACTGGGAGAGTACGGAAGTAGGGCCTTCTAGAATCAGGTTGAAAGTGTCTATAACTGCCAGTGTCTCAGCTGGATATGTTACCACTGGATCAAAAACATGTTGGTGCCCCACAGTGATGGAGTCATCAAGTTCTAGTATCTGAAGTTCAGCGGTACAATTAGGCTTGGGGGCACAGAGGCTGATAGGCAACAGGGATGCAAGGATGGAGCATGTCCCAGATAAGGAGGGGGGTGAGTTATCCCATATGCCAAGGGAAGCACCAGTATTATCTAGGGACTTGTGGAGAAGGGCCATTTTCAACTGTTCAAGAGATTCCAACCTTGATCCTCACTCTTGAAACAGGCGCAAGTATTAAGCTGTGGTTAGGTCTCCTTGGGATAAGTGTACAAAGTAGTTATAGTCCTCAAAGGTAGCAGGGGGATACTCGCAGGGCTTGACAAAAGTTTCCAACGCTGGGAGAGATTCCAGGAGGGATCTATTATTCTTACCCGTGGAGAGTAACCATTGGTGAGCTCCCTCTGAAATCTCACAGGGCAGCAGCTGGAGGAGGAGGATGTCATCTAAGTCCTTGCCTTGAGACTTCTGGCGGGCCCTAGGGCTGGACAACGTGTTGAAGATCTCATTTTTAAATTTGGATTCATGTGAAAAGTGGAGAGTGAGACCGGTAGTGGCAGGTACTGCACACTTTATGAATGTCTTGAGTGAGGGGAGCCGCGCAACACCCTCAGCACACCCGTTGAGTAAGGTAACAACCAAGGCCAGAAGGGATAGAAAAGTACCAGCCCAGTGGACCGCTTCAACGGGTGACAACTCTTAGAGGATTGGGCTAACTCTAGCCACCCGAAAGTAGAAGAAACTCACAAAAAATTCCAGGCTTTTCTCAGAAAATGTCAGGGAAACTGGAGTGCTTTAGGTCGCTGGAGGTAGAGACACAGGCCAAAGGTGTGTCAACAAGACCAAGTGACCCAAAAAAATGAAGAGACGTCCTAAACGTTCATTATTGTGTCTCCAAATAAATCTGTGGAGCAAAGCACACACTGAACTGGCCACAACCATCAGGGACATGAGGCCCTGGGAGCTGGGAAGGGTGGCGAAAAATCTAGGGCAGAAGCAGCAAATTAGGAGGAGGCGGAGCTGGCGGAATAGGTGGCAGAGTAGGCGGAGGACTCAGGTACAACAGTAGGGGCAAACCAGAGCAGAAAATGGACTTCAGCCATTGCAAAACTTTGTATAGTTGTATTTTTTTTGGAAAAACCAAAATACAGGTAATGTGCCCAAAATTCTAAATTTTATTAGAGTGATCTGTGTATCTGAGAAAAGCAAAGCTTTCTCATCTTGGGGACTTAATTTATAGGGGGTTGCTTCATGAAGATTCTAGTGGTTATTAAAATCTGGTATGAGTTACAAATTCGTTGTTTTTCAACAAAATCAAATTTTTTTGAATTTGCCAGGTTTTGTAACCTCATATCTTGTGATTTTCTGGGTATTGAGTTTGATTCCTGCCTGGGCTTTTGCCTCAATTAAGTCGTTTTCCTCAGCCATGGCTGGAAAAGCCAAAACCCAAATTTTGTCAATGACCTTAGATAGGTCATTGGTGACCCTTAGGGGTTCTGGTCTTTGCCCCAAGGGCTTGTTGGACTTAGCTTTGGAAGGGTGATTAATTTCAGGAAATATGTCACTAGCTGTGACACTTTTATTAACAATAATATAACTGACTAGATATCCTATCTGTCACAATTCCAATATGACTGGACAATAAGCCCTAATTCAATATGGCGGAATGAATGGAATCCGCTGGAATCGAACTGGTACTGGTAATTTAAGCGCTTCAAAATGAGGCATTCGGCGAATCAAGAGGATTTACGCTGAGATTTGATACAGATAAGAGTAAGTCAAAAAGGGAAGCAGAATAGAATAGTACTAAGCTGAGGATGCATCCAGCTGGGGATCTGAGGTATAAAGAGTCTCATGGAAGATTAAAGGGGGTAGTTTTTTTATAAGGGAAGGGAGCGCGCAGATAAGTCTGCAATTGATATTAAAATAAAGGTCAAAATGAGGGGCGATAGCTCCATACATATTTTATTAAGTTTTATTATAAGTTGGCAATCCTCATATTGTTTGATTTGGTTGCTCAGTGGCTCATACCCTGTTCAAAACCAACTCGGCAGAATTGAGCTCAAACACTGAGAATTAACGGTGGTGCTTACTACAGGGGGCCCACTAAGCAACTATAGTTGAAAACAACCAGAAAGCCAATTACTCTACAATGAGGAGTCATCCTCCATTCCAACAGCAAACCTGCTCGCAGTATATAATAGAAGAAGTTCTTTTACAAATACAAGCTGTGTAACAGCAACTGAATGAAGAAAGGGGAGTCCGCCAGAAATTGCAACAACAATATGAAACGCTGCAACAGTTGATCAATGAACAGTTCACAAAGCAAAGCAAATTCGTTCATATTGAGAAATTACCTCCTTTTAGTCATGACGGGAATCTACACAGTTACTTTAAGCGGTTTTAATTCGCTGTGGAAGGAGCTACAGATCGATGAAAAGCGAAATTGTTGCTGTCTGCTTTGGATGTGGAAGGCACTGATCAGGTGACCTGCTATCTTCCCAACACCTCGGTATCTTATGCACAAGTAAAAGCGATTATCATCCAGCTGTTTATGGGCGCTACCAAGATGTGTCAATGAAAAGCTGACTTTATGAATATACAGTTTGACCAAAACAAATCTCTGTCAAAATTGCTGAGTGGTTTTTGTTGGAAGCACAGATTCTGTTTGGGGCCAATATCTTAACCACTGAAGATGTAAGTATAGCAATGACGGCGGCTGTCAAACCATATTGAGAACTATATAATGCTATGTCTCATGTGTTGGACGGGGATACCGGACTTATTCAGATTGTGAACGCCTTATGGCGGCTCTCTGCCATGAACAGCGCCCCCAATGTAGCCCAAAAATTGCTGTTGCCCCCGCTCCAACCCTTGCAGAGTATAGGCCACAGCGACTGGGTTATCAGCCACTGGAACATTTGTCCCTCATATGAGTCAATATACCCTTTCTGGCCCAGGTATGCTTCCCCAGTTCGTCTACAACCTTGGAACCTTACTGGCAATTATTGGCCTGGGTCTTCCACCCCAAACTATAGATGCGCACCTTTCATAAACACTTGCTTCCAGTGTGGACAAAAAGGGCATTATGCAGCTAATTGCCCTAGTCAACTACATGTGTATTCAATGCCAACTAGGATAATCGAGCAGGGAAAAGCTCAAGCGGAGTAGAGACAGGACGCTCTAGCTCCACTAAGTCCATATCATTTGTCCCCAACAATCCCCAAACATCTTTTTGGGTAGAAATTAACCCTCAATCGGATGATGTGTTATACCAGCAGCTTTCATTGAATACCCCTGCTTCCGCTTCCATGAGTAAAGGCTCACCCCATCAGGCTGAGCTTTGCCAGGATGTGCAGAAGCCATATGCGTGTGCAGATCCTGGAACAGACTGGCATTAGCAAACCGGATCCTTCACTGAGCATCACTCCTTTAGTAGGGGTTACCATAGCCATTCCAGTGGAGAAAATTGCTAGGGAGTATCCTCAAGTCAGCAAGGGCATTTCTTCTTTTTTGAGTAGCACAAAGCCCTTGAACGTACAAGCAATACACACCAATGATTCTTCTTACTCAGAATGTACTTATTGCGACATATTTGTTCAAAAACAAAAAAATCCGCGCTATCATAGACACGGGAGCATCTGTGAACATAGTCTCCACTTGGTTGGTGGCTAAACTTATGTTGAAACTGGATGTGGACCATTGGTAGTATATGGGACTGCGGGAACGCACAGCACTGTGTCGGAAGGAGCATATAGCGTGTTGCCTCTTTAATTTGGGTCAGTTCAGGTGTCTGCTCCAGTGGTGGTTTTGCCAAATAACCACTACAATATGTTAAATGGCATGGCTTTCATGAGGAAATTTGGCGTTGTGATAGATATGGCGGAAGAAACCCTTAAATATATTTGGTCAACAAATTCCAGTATATTTTTCCTCTGGTGGAATCCCAACGGATCCAGTCCACTCTGGTCAGATCAATCTAGCATACAGTGATGGAGTAATCCCTGTTTGTTACCAGTGACTGAGTCGGTGGACCAAGGTCCTTCTCAACCAGTTATATGAGTATAAGGGAATCCCACTTCGAGCAATGCGCCCTTTAAGCTTACCATCTGGACACCAGGGCATAATAGGGACTGGTCTCAAAATTGAAGTCCCTAAGGGGCTTTATGAAGAAATCCTACCGCCTCATCAGCACTCGTGGCTTGAACCACACATGGCTCCAGGGTTATTGTTTCCTGGGAATGGGGAGGTGAAGGTGTTGCTCGCAAACCTACTGAAGGAGATGATAACAAAAAGGTGGCACCAAGTGGTGGCTTACCTACACTTCATCCCTATCATGGAAGTTCATCATATTCATGACTTTGGCTCATGAGAAGATCTCAGATTACTGGCTCACTCCTTGTTTGGTGTACTGACTGTAGTACCACAGGAAGTGCTCATGGGATTATCAGCGGAACAACAAATAAATCTATGGCATTATTTGAAAAGTACTGGGATATTTTCATTAATGATGATAATGACCTGGGGTGCACTCAAGGGGTGGTACATCGAATAGATATGGGGGATCACCCTCCCATTTGTTCATGACCCATTAGATGTTCAAAAGCAGCAAAAGAGGTTGTCTCCGACAAAGTAGATAAACTTATTGAGTAAAGAATGCTAGAGCCATCAAACAGTCCATGGGCGTCGCCTGTGCTCATTGTAAAGAAGAAGGATGGCACGAATCAAGTGGTTATTGACTATTGTAAACTCAATAAAGTAACAAAGAAGGATTTTACCCTCTTCCATGGATTGATGATGCATTAGACCAATTGGGCAGGGCGAACTATTTTTCCACCATGGATCTGATCTCAGGGTATTGGCAGATCAAATTGCCATTAACAGAACAGGAGAAATGTGCAATCATCACCTCGATGTCACAAACTGGAAAACCCAGTTCTGGCCACCATAAAAAAGTTCCTTTGGCACACTGACAAGCAACCAAAGCGGCCTAACCAAAGCAGGAAAGAGGTTTGGAGCATTGACAAGCACCAAACATTTCACCTGCTTATTGGTTATGCACGAATTCATGATTGGTCTGACCCAATCACATGAAAGCTCTTTCAGAAATGAGCGCCCCAAAAAGACCATAGGTATGCGAAGTATGCAAACCCCAAAATGACCTTCATTTTTATTCAGGAATGAAAAGGGATCCGCCGACCAGAGCTTGGCTGGGGAGCAACTGACAATGCTCCCTAGAAGGGACATGCTAGGGTAAGAATTCCAAACTGAGGTTTGGAATGGGTGGGCACGCCTTATAAAGGCAGCGCTTTGGGGCACTCACCCAAGCTATTAATTAAGCTTGCACAAGCCTAATTAACAGCTCAGGTGAGGAACAACCCAATGTCTGAAGTGACCAAACCTAAAAATGTTTTTAAACGATCTGACTTAGATTCAGAAAATCCTAATCTGAGTCAGAATGTAACAAATGAGACAAAATTGTCTGTTACATCACCCCCCGCTAAAGGGGAAAAACCCCTCCCCAAAGAGGGGCCCCTCAGCGGAAAGCTGCTATGATGAGGGCTTCCTGGGGCGAGTTACCTTGAGCCCTGGGAAAATTATCCTGGATAAACTCTGAGCCCCTCAAAGAAAAACAGATGGTGGGATAGAATCGCCACTGGGCTTCTGGAATCAGCCCACCCAGCACGAGGAGGCATGCCCAGCATGTGACTGTGTTGCGCCCCCTCCCAGGCCCCCATTGGTGATGGTCTTCCCATCCTGACTGGGAAAACGCTTTCACCACAGAAAATGTGAGAGAGGCACGTGGTCCAGTGGAGCTGGATGTCTGACCCCTTTCCGGGCAGACCATCCAAGGGGTGAGGGAGCCCTTCTGGGACAAGTCCCCTCAATGCCGCTGAATCCCTGGTGGGTGGTAAGCCCCACTGGGAAAATTAGCTGACAGTCACTTTTAATCCAGGGTTGGCCATCAGTCACCAGCTCCCACCAGTGCTGGTTACTCGACAACTGGGATCAAGTGACCACTGAGGTTAGCTAAACTGAGGACCAGTGGCATGCAAGGCATTGAGTTTGGAATTATGTCATGAACTGGAAAAATCCAGTTCCAGCCACCATATAAAAGTTCCTTTGGTGCACCGACAAGCAAACAAAGTGGCCTAACCAAAGCAGGAAAGAGGTTTGGAACACTGACAAGCACCAAACATTTCCCCTGCTTATTGGTTATGCACGAATTCATGATTGGTCCAACCCAATCACATGAAAGCTCTTTTGGAAATGAGCACCCCAAAAAGACCACAGGTATGCAAGTTATGCAAACCCTGAAATGACCTTTATTTAAATTCAGGAATGAAAGGGGACCCACCAACCAGAGCTCGGCTGGGGAGCAACTGACAATGCTCCCCAGAAGGGACATGCTAGGGGTAAGAATTCCAAACTGAGGTTTGGAATGGGCGGGCGCGCCTTATAAAGGCAGTGCTTTGGGGCCCTCACCCAATATCCAAAACAACCAAACCTAAAAATATTTTCAAATGATCTGACTCAGATTAGGATTTTCTGAATCTGAGTCAGAATGTAATGAATGAGATGAACTCGTCTGTTACACTCATGAGGATTGTTCCAGCTGATGTGCATGCTGCAAGGGTTGTGTAATGCTCTGGCTACATTCCAGCGTGCCATGGATATGATTTTAGGTAATTTAAAGCTGTCCTTCATCTTAGTTTATCTTGATAACATCAATGTGTTTTTGAGGACATTTACAGAGCACCTAAACCACTTGGGGCAAGTGTTTCAGCACCTCGCCGCCGCTAATATCATAATTAAGCTTCAAAAGTGCCATTTCTCTAAGGAGCAATTATAATACCTTGGGTTTGTCATGGATTCACATGGGCTTAAAATGCAGCTGGCTAAAGTGTAAGTGATAAGCAGGATGACTTTCCCAGTGAATAAGCGGGACATTCAAATGTTTCTGGGAATGGTTGGGTATTACTGACAGTTCCTTCCCAATTTCAGCTGCATTGGGGCCCCACTTTTCAATCTATTAAATGAAAAATGTTTTTAAATTGGACAGAACGATGCCATAACGCTTTAAATGTATCACGTACCATGTTAGCAAGTGTACCCATTTTGCAATACCCCAACTTCATATAAGCTATTCATAGATATAGTACTAAAAAAAATAAGCTATTCATATTGCAAATGGATGCCTCGCTCTCCACTATAGGGGCAGTATTATCTCAGAAGGATGATGATGGCGTGGAGCATCCTGTTGCCTTCTGTAGTTGAAGTTTGAACTGTTATGAACAAAACTATACCATTACTGAGCGAGAATATTTAGTTGTAATTTACGCTTATAAACAGTTTTGAGTATACCTGCATGGGGTATGATTCCAAGTTATAACGGACCATGCTTCCTTGCATTGGTTGCAGAATCTGTGTAAACCAGAAGGGTGGCTTGCACATTGGGTGTTGAAGCTTCAAGCATATGATTTTGAGATTTTGTATCAAATGGGAGCAAAACATCAAAATGCAGATTGTCTCTCTAGGCTGCCAACAGTTGCAATCACAGCGGATCTAGCCAACATAATATATGAGAAGATGGTGGTAAATAAATACCAGTATGAACCACCGCATGTGATCAAGGTACTAGATGGTCTTAGGGCAGATACCTTTCTATTTGAAGGAGAACTATATAAGCGGATTGGTGACCAGATGTTGAGTTTCCCTAAGCCTTCTGGCCAACCTTCAATAATTATGGATGCTCATTGGGCTGTAGGCCATGGAGGGTTGTGGAAAATACTGGAGATGTTGCGATCTCAATACTACTGGGAGAGCATGCATTATGACATATTGGAAACAATTGGTTATTGTCATCAGTGTCAAGTGGAAAAACCATTCTGTAAGAGAACCACATATCAGCTGGTCAAACCCTGGTTCACTTGGCATACCAAAACTATTGATGTAGTAGGACCTCTGCCAACTAGTACCAATCAGTCTAAATATATTATCATCGCCATAGATCATCTGACTTGATGGGTGGAGGCCAGGGCCATCAACAATTTGGGTGCAGTTACTACTGCCAAATTCATCATGGAGTGTGTTATACAGTGACATGGCTGCCCGCAATTTATTTTAATGGATAACAGAACCAATTTCACCTCGCATATTCTGCTAAAGTTGAATGAGCTGATGGCAATCCATAGGGTTTTGACCACCCTATATCATCCAGAATCTAATGGAATGGTGGAGCAGGTTAATGGAACTTTGGTGAACATCCTCCATAAATTAGTAAATGATTGACCCTCGGAATGGAGCGCCCTCTTACCTATAGCAGTATTCATATATAGTATCAGCTATCATTTAGCCACTGGTAAGAGCCTATTTCAGCTGCTGTATGGTTGACATCCAGTTCTGCCTGCCCTGCTATATTCATGTGTAGAGGACACTGGTGGGGTGAATCCTCAGCAATATCTAAATCAACTTACAGATACTTTGATCAAGTTACAAACAGAAGCTTACTCCACCAGTCTAGTCAAGAAAATCTGTGACCAGGTAGCCAACCAGAAGCACCAGAGTGGTCTTCCATTGTTCACTGTAGGGGATTATATTTTATTCTATGACCAGCATAGATTTGGATAAAAAAATATGCTCTCTGACATTTGGGTAAGCCCATTTAAGATTATTGAGAAGACTGGCATGGATGTCTACACAATTAAGGAACCCACTAGGGGTTGGGTTATCAACTGAGTCCATGTGAAGTTCCTTCGAGCATACAAACAGTAAGAACTTATTATCCAGTCAAGGAGGGGGTATTATTGTGATCCCAATATGACTGGACAATAAGCCCTAATTCAATATGGTGGAATGAATGGAATCCGCTGGAATCGAACTGGTACTGGTAATTTAAGCGCTTTGAAATGAGGCATTCGGCGAATCAAGAGGATTTACGCTGAGATTTGATACAAATAAGAGTAAGTCAAAAAGGGAAGCAGAATAGAATAGTACCAAGCTGAGGATACATCTGGCTGGGGAACTGAGGTATAAAGAGTCTCATGGAAGATTAAAGGGGGTAGTCTTTTTACAAGAGAAGGGAGTACGCAGATAAGTCTGCAGTTGATATTAAAATAAAGGTCAAAATAAGGGGCGATAGCTCCATACATATTTTATTTTTTATTATAAGTCAGCGATCCTTATATCGTCCGATTTGGTTGCTCAGTGGCTCATACCCTGTGCAAAACCAACTCGGCGGAATCGAGCTCAAACGCCGAGAATTAACACCATCCCTGGTTAACTAATAGGTTCAAATACATAAATAATATTTGATGTATTGGCAATAATATAAATCATCAAAATAATAAAAGTATAAGAAAAAATTACTAGTAAAACTGTCTAAAATTTTTAGATCTGGGGTTTAGTAATGCAGACAACGCCAAATTTTGAAATTCTTATTAAGGAAATTGAAGAGAATTTTCATAGTTACATTGGTACAGAACCATAATTTTGTAATGACCTCGTGGGAAATTTATGTTGGACCAATACAGGGGAAATATTTAAGTTAAAAAGCTTTATAAGATTAAATATAGAGGAAAGGGTTTTTAGAAGGACACACTGCTACTTTAAAAAGGGTGAAATTATATATTACGTTATAATCTTTTCGTTGTGGTATAAGTTAATGGGTCACCATCGATTTTATCATTGGTTTTTTCAGTCATGATTAGATTCGGTTTTGCCACGAATAAAATACTTTATTTCATTTTCGTAAGTTTGACCGAATTACTGGAAAATCGTAAAACGTAAGTTGGCAGGACTGTTATGAAACGCTTTTAGAGCTGTGGCTAACATCACTTAAGTTGGATAAGATTTTGCAACCATTAAAAATTGGGATTGGTACCTTTGATGAAAGAAATTTTTAACTTGATTAGTGATGAATTTGGGGTTAATATAGCCATCTAGAACGTACTTTAGTCGGAAGTCTTCAAGCTAAACTTTTAATATCTAGGTGTAGCCTTCAAGCTTTTAAAATGTTATCCCGCGAGCAGATAAAGAAAGTATAATGGATCAAATTATCAACTTTTTAATCTTATCTTCGTTATCTTTTCTTGATATTTTAAATTATATTCTTTAGCTTTTATCTATAGCTATTTATTAATGGATCCACCTCCTTTATTGCCTTTTTGCTTAGTATTATTTTCACACTTTTGACCTTTTTATTTTTGCATCAAATCAACATCTTCCCGCAAACTGAAGTTCGAAGATGAAGGCTAGTAAGTCAAAAACTCTATTCCCGATGTTATAAGACTTGCTTACTGTTAAATCGCTTACTGTTAAATTGAGGTTTCAAATATTCATTCGTTTAATTAAGTCAATAAAAAATAATAAAAGGAATAGAAACAAAATAAAACGTTTAATAATTGAGTCTATAATTGAAAAGTTCTAACTTTTGCAGTCTTATCATACCAGATTTCCTTAATGGAGCGGAAACAACAAAACTCAAACAAACTGGATTCGATTGCGCCTCAAACTTTAACCCTGAAGCCCACCCGCTTGTTAAGTTCAGCACAGGCGAATGCGATGTAAAACTAAGAATCATTGTGGTCGCTTTTAACTTTTAGAACCATATAGGGAACGACTACTTCTTGGAATCTGGAGATAAAGTTCGGTATTTCTTAGAAAACGGTGCAACCAATTCCGACGGTCTGCTGGTTCCCAAAGAAAAGTCCATTAACAAAATTGGGCATGGTTTTCAACTCAAAGATAAAATTTTGAGCTTTTTTAGGCCTCCATATCTTGGAACCAGCCTTCCGTGAATTTAGTAGCTCTGACAAAATCAGGTCTATCGCCAAAGCTTTAGGCTATAAGCGCCCAGAGATTCTACAATCTATGCTTATATTTAAGCAGCCACGAATTGGCGGGGCCGTCCCCCCACACCAGGACTCAACCTTCCTTTATACGGAACCCCACTCGGCCATAGGGTTTTGGATTCCATCTGAAGATTGCACCGAAGATAACGGGTGCCTGTACTTTTATCCCGGTTCACATAAATGTAAAGAGTGGTCGTGGCTTTATACCTTTTAGTCGTACCTATTGCGCGGAGATTTAAGCGGGTTTACGATTCAGTTGGTATTACGAAGGACGTTGCGATGGTTGGGGAGAATTACTCTAGCGAGCTTTGCAACACAAATTATTACGTTCCTGTGATAATACCTGCCGGTAATTTAAAAAAGCCTACACCTCATTTCTAGGCACTCTAGTTTTGATTCATGGGTCCGTATTGCATAAGTCAGGCCCCAATCTATCAGATAAATCCCGCTTGGCGTATACTTTCCATATGATAGAGGGCGAGGCCGAGTACTCAAAAGATAACTGGTGAGCCAATTTTTTAGCGGCGCTAATGTATCCTTCTAGGTTGCAGCCGTCATCGTCTTTTATTAGACTCTATTGATTTCTGAACAATAGTACGTAGTTTATTTCTACTAAGGTTGATCATTATTACCAAGGTTCATTTTCTATAGCTTGCTGATTAATCAATCCAACCTTTATTATAAGTTTCTGGGATGCTACGGTATCATGCGGCTATTTGTATATATTAAGCACTTTTAACCATATCATTTTATTTAACCTAGGTAAGCCGACCAGGGGATGGACAATACTGATATATGTATTGGGATAGGGGGAGGTGAAGTGTAGCAAGATTTAGGCACCCTAGAGTAGATGAGCTACCCCTGTTGCCAGCTGGTACCGCCAGGCATAGGGGGTTGGATGCCTTACTCTGAAGGGGTTTCCCCTATTATGGAGCAGGTGTGGAGGAAGGGGTCCATATGCAGAAACCAGACTGGGAACCATGATTCAACAAATTGGTGCTTTGGCCTCATGTATCCATATAGCCAGGTTTAAAAGTGTTCCAGTAGGTGTAGGTGAAATCTGCTGATTGTCCCACAGATGGTGAGTACAGTTTCCTTGAAGGTATCCAGTGCTATGGTATGGATTGTCCACATTGTAATGGTGACTATCAGGGAGCAGAGTGTGGGTGATATCGGGGATTCAAGTTGGAGTGCGAGGAGGGTTCTGGAGATAGATAGCTCCTGGTCATTTGGGTTCTTAACAGATGTGCAACTTCCTGCCATATGGCTCTAGATAGGGGGCATGCTTTGGGGTGGTGGTGCAGGGTGCCATCCCTTTCACATATTGTGTATGCTGCATGAAGAGAGTTGGAGCAATCTGCTATTCTGTAGGTTCTTCTGAGGCAACACCAGGTGTTAGCTCTTACCCTTGGCTGGAGGAATGGATGATGTGTTAGCCTCCATATTGCCTTCTGCGTTGTGAAAATTGTATGGGATATTTAAAGTATCTAGGTAGTTGATTCTCATGATGAATGGGGCCACGTTGTGTCCCTCTGGAGGTGAACCTCTGGTTTCCTTAGCGTGAAGTGAGCTCTGGGCCTGCCCCTTCTCTGACTAGTGCCTGTGAGACTGATGGTCCACACCATGTGTCAAATGGTGCGGAGAAGGCATTTGAAGTGAGGGGGGTTTCAAGTGGGCCTGCTGTGTTGGGGCAGTTTGCAAGGTATATGAGCAGGCTAGATGGGTTATGTGGGTTGGATAGTTTAGGTGCCTGTGCAAAGTTAGCCCTTGCCGCTCTGGACCAGTGTTGTAGGAGGTCTGGGGCAAGGACTTCCTTTATCCAGGTGCCCATTATTTGGTTGGCATGGACCTCAAAGTCCATTAGGCCCATGCCTCCAATGGAATGTAGGACAAAGAGTGTTTCCACTTGTACAAGTGGCTGGGACCAGGGCCACAGCCATCCCTGGATAAGTGCGCAGATTGAGGATATGAATGTAGGTGATAAGGAGATTGCATGTGCGGGTAACCACAGCATCAGGAGGATGAGTAAGTTGGCAACTGTTACTTGCCCTGTTAGTCCTGGGGATCTTACCTTGAGGGAGGTGACATGGTTGGACACCCGCTGTAGTAGATTTTTCTCAATTGTCTCATTTGCATACCCCCCTGTTTCCAGCCATATCCCAAGGTGGCGGACAGGGTTGGTTGTAGGTGATGCAAAGGGTAGGATGAGTAGGTTGTTCCTTTGTGGGGGGCTGTGAGGTTTGGGTGTTGTGGCCCAGTTGTTAGTGTACTTGCCTAGGAGGATTATTTCCGTTTTCCTTTTGTTGAGCAATGCGTTGCTCACAATGGAATATTCCTCTAGGGTGCGTTCCAGCTGTCAGACATCATTGTTGTTAGCTATGCCTGTCACGAAGTTGTCTGCAAAGGCTAGTATCTTGATTGTTGGTTGACCCTGTGTGGTCATGCCCATGAGGCGTGAGTCAGCGATGTGAAGGAGTGGATCAAAACTAAAGTTATACAGCAGTGGGCTGAGGGGGTCCCCTTGTTTGAGCCCTCTGTGTGATGTGATCTTGTTAGTTAGGAAGCCAGGACCGCATACAGCCATGGATGTAGATTTTATAAGGAGCATCGCCAAGTCTATGAATCTGGGTGGGAGTTTGAAGGCGCTTAGGCATCCCTTCAAAGATGGCCAACTAATGCGGCCATATGCCTTCTCTTGCTCTAGGAACACCAGAGCTCCAGTTACTTTGAACTGACATGTTGGCAATGGAGTTTATTGGTCCAGATTGAACGCTCTGATATGAACTCAAACTGATTGGGTGACAGGACTTTAGAGGCTATTGTGCCTAATCTGGTTGCTAAAATTTTTGTAAGTAGTTTTGTATCAGTGTTAGAGAGTGCAATTGGGTGACAGTTGGCCAGGTCCAGTTTGTTGCCCTTTTTAAACAGGGTTATGACATAAGAGTCCTGGCTACCAGGTATGAGGCGTGTCTCCAGCAGGCACTGGTTCATTGATGCCAGGAGGAGGGAGGCAATTTTCTTGAAGTATTTTTTGTAGAATTTATAGGGTATCCCCTCAGGCCCTGTCATTTCCTATGTGGTGCACTGCAGACTGTGTCCCAGAGCTCCTCCTGTATGATTAGGTTTAGGAGTTTATAGTCTGGCGGTGCACTTTGTATTCTGGAAGTGTGTACAAAATCTAATTTTTTGGGGGTCAGTTAGGGTGTCATGGTATAGTTTGGTGTAGTAGCGGTGTACTATTGCCTTGACCACTATCAGTTCAGTTGCCACAGTGCCATCATCTTTGCAGACCTGTGTGCATGTGGGCTGGTTGCTGCAGGAGTGAAATTGGTGGAAGAAGTATGTCAAGCAGGTTTTGCCTTCTTTTATGAACTTACCTTTTCTTGATACTTTGATTATGTGCTGGTGTTCAAAGATGAGGGAGCTTAGAGTGGGCAAATATTTCCGCCCATTTGTACCCCCACTTGGGGCTATAGCCAGACTTTGGGGTGTTGAGCTCAAGGTGGTTCAGTTCCACCAAGGTGCGCCTAGTTGTGGCTGTGTCAGTGGTGTACTTACCTGAGGTGATATGGCGAGTTTTATTTATTAGTTTGGCTTTAAAATTTTCCAAGGTTTCAATGGGATCCAATATAAAAGGGGTTGCAAATTTTGGGTTTGTGGCCTCATGTTTGACCCAGTCAGATATTTTGGGCAATTTTATGTTTTCTGGGTGTAGCTCCCTCCAGGTTGACGCATGTGTGGGAGTTTATATTAGTGAGAGCTGCACTGAAATAAGTCAGTTTTGGAGAAAATCTTTTTTGTTGAGAAGTTGGAGAGGTTTAAGCGGTAGGTTTTTGGGGTGAGGATGTAGTAAATGCAGCTCATTGAGATGACCGTTTCCTCGCATATGTTGGGGCGGGTCATGTGGGGAAGCAGTGGTGACCAGGGGGAGGGTATCATGTAGGCTAAGGGATGCCTTCGTTGCACAGAATTCATTGTACCCTGGTGGGTATCCACTGGGTTAGGTTATCAGTCTGTGTTGGGGTTATCCCAGCAGTTTTTTTCGCCAAACAGGATGGTATCTGGTGGAAGAGTGAGTGTTGGGACAGTTTTGAGGAATTGTTTCCTCTCAGCTGCAGTGCACAATGCATAGATGCATGCTATCAAGATTGTGTCCTCTTGGCTTGCAATTGTTGCTATCAGTATGCAGCCATGCAGATATGAAGAGGAGTTAGTGATTTTTAATTTTTTTTTGTTATTTTGGATGAAACCCCACAGTGGGACATCCATACTGATAGTGATGGTGAGACCCTGGCTGGCCAGTATCCCTCTTCCCCTGTAGACAATGGGTATCTTAGATGGCCAAGATATCTACAGGGGGTTTTAGCAGAAAGTTCAGATTTTTGATTTGGGACGCTTGAGCTCTGTCTCCTGCAATGCTTAATGTTCCTATAGACACTGAGGTGCCCAAAGTGCCTCAGGAGCGGTTGGGAGGGCCATCCAACTCTAACCCAGTGCCCATATTCTGGTACCTGCTTTGTGTCAAAGGCCAGTCCACTCTGTGTCGTCATCCAATTTCTCACCCTGTGCCACTTCTGCATGAGTTTTCAGTTTTTAGGGTTTATGTCAGATTTTTCTGTTTGTGACTCATGGTGATTTAGTGTGGTGTACTAATTGATTTCTGTGGTTGAAGGGTTCAAATTTGAATAATTGGATCCCACATTTTTGCCCATAGTGGTGATGAATTGTTCTGCTAAGTTTGCTTGATTGATACCACTTGGTGATTCAGTCAAATTGTTGAAAAAATCTTCAGCTTGTGCATTTTTTTCTGATTGGTTGGCTTGGTTAGTTTCCTCTATGTTCTCCTGAATTTGGCTGGGGTCAATGGAGGAAGCTGCATGTGATGCAGCCTTGGCCACTGCCCACTTGTAGGCCTTCTGTACCATTTTGCATATTTTGGGTGATACTGGGTCTATGAGGATGTATTGCCCATCCTCTCCCCAGAGGAAGTGGTGTTTGGTGTCAATTATTTTAACAAAGTCTTCATCATCTTTGTCCATGGCGTCATCACAGAAGTCTGGGGCCTAAAATGCCCTCCTTCATGGGGCATGTGTGTTCCTTATGCCCCAATGCGGTGCATTGGTTGCAGATAGGCAGTGTGCATTCCAGTGTGACGCAGAATGCCTTTGACACTGCCCCATCTGGGAGGTAAAAACCACTGTGTGAAATTCTTATGAGGTCTGTCAGATTTTGGTGGTTGACTTAAAAATAAACCCTTTGACAACCATCAGGTCATCCAATTATACTCACAAATGCCTGAGCTAATACCCCAATTTTCACTACAATGTCCTTTTTCTACATGGCTTGGGCTGAACATCTCAAATTCATTTCAATCAAGTAATATATCAAAAATGCTTGGGCTGAATACAGCCGCACATTATGGCCAATCTCAATTGCATCAAATCTTGGCAATTTGTCCCAACTATTGGGAACAATATCAAACATTCAGTATATAAAATCATTTGGGAGCAACTTGAAGTTAACGTTTAAAATTCCCATGGACAATCAGACAAATGATAATGTAATCAATTTTCTGCCCTAGGGCAAAATTCATATGTCGATCTGGATAGTCAGCATGATAGCACTTACACATGGACCACCCAAAAAGGAGTACCTAATGCTATTGTCATAGTTGGATGATATGATAGTAGGAACTGATGCTAGAGATAAGGCTGGACGATAGGAGGCCCAGAAGGTGAAACTTCAGGCTCTTCCTGACCTGAAACACACCTTAGATCAACGCTGGGTGCAAGCCAAGCATGCCCAGGTTGATACTAATGGGATGCAAAACGCCCAGCCTCTTATCTCGGCCCAGGCACTGAAATGAACTGTTTACATTTTAAATGAAGATGGTTCAATTTGGTTAATTGGAGAACAGGGGTTTGAATCCCATTCAAGTTTTTAAGTTTTGAGTTTGGGTAAAATATAGCTTCAATTGATTACTTGAGTGAAGGCACTTTTGGTGTACCTTATGAAAACGGATGGAAGCGTCTGTTTATTGGAGTGTTAAGGCTTGGGCGCACTTCCGCAGAACCTGAATTCCCCTGACCCACTTTAAATATGGTTTTTGTGACCAACATTACTTGTTGGTCAGCTTTCTTTTAAAAAACCCGTTATTTTACGTTCATTTATGGTTCCTTGGGCTAACTTGGTGGCAGACCTCTTCAGGGGAGGTCTCCAACTATGTGGGCTACTACCTTTTATTGCAATTTATGAAAATCCCAGATGCTCCCTTGGGCCACTCAGGTCCCCTCCAGATTGAGGCACCCAAGCTCCCTGACGCCAAGTTACACTTGATTATGGACTCCCCTCTGGGGTCCACTCAAGCTGTTATGTTCCTAACTTACCTGGTCTTATATGTTGCGTTCTACACCCTTGCCTGGGGTACCTTTGGCACAGGCACCGTTCAAGGTGTCTTCTTACCCTTTTTTCTTAACGGCTAGTTCCCTAGCAATGTGGGTTTGCATCCCACATAACCTTGCTGGGAACGAGAGAGTTACAGACACTCTCTTGACAGCTATTGAGAGAGAGGCCTGCTGACGTCCTGATTAGAGGTGCATCATCTACTTTAATCTATGCAAGAATTTCACAGAAGGTGTATTTTGTCAGCAGTATGATGGAACTCAAATTAAAAAGATCTTAGGACAATTTTGCATATTTTTATCGCAATTTTTGTCCCTAAAATACTCCCAATTTTTGAGAGTATTTTGCCACCAATAAACCTAAAAATAGGTCTCAGTTTTATCAGTTTAAGGGCTGAACTGAGGTGGTAAAATATCTGTTGAAATTGAGTGCTCAAATGTGGCCATGATGCCCTAGAGGTATAAATACTGGCGCCTAGCCTAATGACTGATCATCAAACAAATATCCTATAATAAAAACTATTTTATTTTATCCTTTTCCTGGTTTTCTCAGAGTCTTTTCTTTGAAGAAGTGTTGACAAGCTGAAAGCACATCTTGTATTGAAACCTGCCTTGGAAGAAGTTCCCAATTACATTGAAAAATTATGTAAGAAATTGACCAGAAGAGTCAGGGCTATTTTAATTTGCCTAATGGATTTCCAAATAGTTTGAATACTATAAGCCACTGGAAATATCAAGGACCAATCTACAGAACTTCATCCCAATTAAGCATGCAGGATAATAATTATCAAGCAGGCGATCCTTGGAACTTCACAACTGGTGCTCACTCAAAACTGCTGACGCTCTCCAAAATGGAATCAGATAACCAATTCCTGGCAGATTTGGCCACACAAGAAAGCGACCATGAGATGGAAACTAGAGACAAGGGAATCTCAGATTATTTTACCAGCTGGCAAAGCTCCAAAGCTGGTACCTCCTACTCCTGGAATCTTATCACAGTGGGGGGAGCTCATGCATCAAAACCAGTCTTCCAAACAGGGATGAGGATGATGCCTTGAACAACAAGGAATTTTCAAAAATTTGGATGGTTGTGTCAAGATTGCAGACCAGAAATACTAAAATTACTCAGGAGACTTGGGAACTCAGAATGCAATTATCAACTGCAAATTCCTGAGCAGATAGTATGGCCATAGACATTAAAAGCATAATTAAATCAAGATTTATCTAAAAAAAAGCATGAAAACCTCAAAAAACAAAGCTGCCAATGCGCACCCAGCTTTAGATAAAAGAGAAATAGGAAAAATCTCTGCCCATTTGGCCAAAAAACAGATTGGGAAAACAACTAAGGGCTGAATTTAAACATCAGAATCTAGTAGTTCAGAGCTATATCATGAAACTGAATCATCAGAAATTGACACTAATGCAGAAGCCAATTTTTTAATATCCATTCTATGCATATAATTCTTGCAGCAATCCTGACT